>JAECUM010007041.1:0-155280 GCA_016617855.1 Megalonaias nervosa | reverse complement strand
ATGGTGTCAGCTATAGCGTAAGCTTAATCATCCCACTTTAGTTAGAGTTTTCAGGTGACAACTTATACAGCAATTAACATACAGCAAATTCATTTACTGTAAGCTACTGGCCATTTCATATTTTGGGGGTGGAGGTGAGTCTTTCGATTTTCTTTCGAACCATCTCAAGATAATTTTTTTTTTGTTCCAGATAGTATAATGTAGATATTATGCTGTTATTTTGCCAAGAATCAGAGCAAGATATTTTTCCAGCTATTTAAGAGTCTGACATTTTTTTAAAAAATCCCATGCCCCTGCTCCAGAAAATTGAGAGTGTTGGTCTCTAATATAATTGCGGTGTACCATGATATGTATAGCGGTATATTCAGAAATACCGCAATACAAAATGTTCTCGTGGTACCCAGCTGGAATCGATATCATGTTTTGGTCGTGTGCTCGTTGAACGTGAAATAGTAGCGAGGTAGTGATGGGCAATATGACCGGATAAAGTGGTTAACCGCGTTATATTTTTATTCCGTCAGTGAAAAAATTTAAGGAATTTCCCGAGTGATATTGTTAAGACTTAAATGCTATTAACATCGTGTTTTCGTTATTCATGACAAAATAGTTTAAAAAATTAACTTTCCTTTTACAAAACTGTTGTATCTGTCACAAATTAAAAGTGAATACTACAAATATAATTTTATTCCATACCCATTGGTGCTCGAGATTGTGATTCTGAATTGCACATCTAAGATTTCCGTATCGGACACTAAACCTGGAACTACTTTTACAACTTTAAATATTCAAGAATTGTCCACTTCTAAACTGTCGGGAATGATTTATAGCTATACATTTTAAACTATTAAAAATGTCAACACACGTTGGTAATTTAATATTGGGTGAAAGTGGCGCTTTGGCTGCTGGGTTTAATGGGAAGTACCATAAGTAGTGATGAGGAGTATATGACCATTTCACGGTACCTACCGCCCAGAAATTAGAGTTAGTCGAGGCTGACAACAATAGTTTTGATAAAATGCTTGACAATGTCTTCTCATATGAAGCTGTTGTTTCCAAATGGCACCAGATATGATAGTGACGGAGAGACTGCTTATTTTCCCACTAAAATCTTGTATTGAAAACTTTAAAATCCATAGAAAGAATAAACAGACGCGCGCGCGCGCTTGTGTGTGTGTGTGTGTGTGTGTGTGTGTGAAAATTGAATGCTTGTTTGGTTTTACCGCTTCTTGTTACTTTGTTTTCAAGACGTTTTTGGCTTCAGCATGAACATTTTCGATTTTTATCAGTTGGCCGTCGAGTGTAAGCACGGTTTCTTTAACGGTATCATCTATAGTGTAAACTTAATCATCCCAGTTTAACTATTGCTTAAGATCGCAACTCATGTAACAGTGAACATACACATAGCAAATTCATCTACATTAAGGTGTTGGCCATTTCATGTCAGGGGTTGGGGGCTGTGATTTTCTTTTAGGCTGAAGTATTTTCTTTTCTTTTATCTCAAGATAATTGATATTTTTTCCAAATAATATCATTAATATAGTATGGGAATATTTGTCTATAAATCAGAGCAATTTTTTCCAACTGTTGACGTACTGAAATTAAACAAAGAGAAAGGGTGTCCGATCCCTGTCCCAGAACATTGAATTCTTGGTCTCTAATATAATTACGGTATACCGTTGTACGTATCGCGGTAAGTTCAGAAATACCACGGTACAAAATTTTTCGTGGTACCCACATCTAGTTGGTGGCATTGCTTCTGGCGATTTGTATTTGCAAAAGAATTTAACGTGGGCTTCGTCGCAGCTTCTTGCTTCTGGTACATTGTACACCTTGCTCTCTACCCCCCCCCCCTCCCAATGTTGTTGTGTGTGTCAGTTCTCCCTTCCCTTTAAGGAATGTTGTCTGTGTCGAACACTTTTCACGCACTCTTCTTGTTACTTCCAGCAAAGTAGGATTCTAAATCACACTAAGTTATAACATGGAAAGGAAGGGGGATGGCTTCAAAGACAGATTCAGTTAAGGAAATCTTCTGCCTGATTTCATGCATTGGAGTATATTCTCGACGTTTGGATGATGTGCCTTCCTTCACCCACATCTTTTTGCACTTAATTTTGTAGAAATATGCTACTAGTATCACCAGTACAATTGTGTAATGTGGTGGTACAACACTCTTTGCATTAATGTGCCTAGAGTGCAGGGAAAGCCTTGTACCCGACCGTTCCTGGTTGGCCTGTAGCTATTGAATGTCCAAATGACGGTTGGATGGCTGTATTTCATCCCGAGTCTAGAATCCACCAGCATTTACTAATGTTTTGTCTGCAGGAGCATATACGACCAGAGGACTTGAGAGTGCGAGAGCTAGGTCTGCCTTGTTAGTAGACACTGCGAGAAAGTCGGTCCAGTTTCTGAGGACTGGAACTTATCTATCTACCAATACTCTTCAGGTGTATATTCGAGCGTTTCTTGTCAGTACCAGTCTTGACTGATGTTTCCCTATATTGATGAAAAGTAGCACCGACACTGTCTTCTTCTCGCACGTGTAACAAATGCATCTGCCAGTTCACCTGAGTTCATGACTCCTGCGGGTTTCTAAACAGACTTTACTAAGGTTTGACTACTTATCACCAGGCAGGACGTTCTTTTAAGGGTAACTTCGGGTAGTTGCATATATGTATATTTGCCAAGAAAACTTGATCAACACTATGTATGTATGTATGTATGTATGTATGTATGTATGTATGTATGTAATAAAATATTTACTTATGTGTGTACTGGCTAGATGAACCAGATTTTTTTTTCAGACAGAACATTAGCATTTGCAGGTTTTACGCCATGAATATTAAACCCGACATCCTTGTAGCAAGGAAAAATGGCGACATGATATAATTAAATATACATAGCGACGAGACTTTCATCACGTATAGATGTCATGTATATCTATATTGTGTGTTTAACTTTTGTCCATGTATATTTTAAAGCTAATTTGTAACAACATATTACATAGCTAATTTTTGTCACTGATTACAGATTACACTTTTAGAAAATTATCATGTATAAACAATATGTTTGCTTGGATTTGGGTTCAAGACTGATTTTTGTCTGGTTCTTTGCTAGAATTTAATTAAACAAACCTGACTAAATGATAGCGAGAATCGAGAAGTAAGGTGCAGAGATTAAAGATGAATGACAATGAGACTAGAGGAGATTATAAACAGTAAGGATGAACTCTGTTCTACCTCTGCTATTTTGCAATTCTGACTAGTGGTCAGTCCTTAAGAGGCGCTCTACAAATATTATGAACTTCTGAGAGAGTGGTGGATGTAAGGTTTAGTTGTTTTCATTTGCAACATGCACAGTGGAGAGAATATTGGTATACCTCTGTTACTTTCATGTACTGTGGCTGAAATTTGTTTGGATATTATACCTTTGGAAATTGTACATGATCTAAGCACACAGCTAAAATGACTGCTCCCTTGTGCTAAAAAATCAGCCTGAATTAGTCTAAAGTACACTATCTTTTGCAGCTATTAAAATAGGGAAAATAAATTTTGCCTGACTAAACTATATCAGCTACTGCAAGTGCAGTGTATGAATTACCAAATATATAAAATGTAAAAATAAGTTTTCGGCTCCTTTTTTACAATTTACGTTTGAAGTCCAGGAAGTGAAAATGGCCAAGTGGAGCTAGCAGTTTTTTTGAGGGAGTTAAAGGTTCTTTGAACAATACCTAAGATATACATGTCTTTTTTTTAATAGCCAATATAACCAGTGAGGAAACCCGGGGAATTTATTTTCCTTTAAAATTCTAACTCATGCAAAATACGAAATTGAAGAGCGCCACCTTATCTGTGGAAAAGGAGATACTAGAAATGTTGATGGAAAGAGACGAAAAGACAATTAGGATAGAGAGAAGGAAAAACGGAAAGAAACTACAAGGTCATTGATGTCACTTACCACTCTTTTGTAACAATTGTCACCTTAGTGGACTTCCTTAACCTGAATGGGTTTTTAAACAACACAGAAGTGTGCTATTACACTACAAAAATCTGTATAAAGGTGCTTCGAAAACGTGTATTAATATTTCACATGAATATAGTGTAACATCTGAAGAAAACAAATTTTCAAAGGCTTGTTATAGTATACATATGTAAAATAAATTGCTTCATTATTTATGTACCACTAATGAAGACTTGCATAAAATATTAAAATTCTCGTCTGTTAGGAAGGAAAACATTATTTCCAAGGAGATAAAAGCTTTAAACCTTGCATGTAAAACAAGAGCCTTAAAATTTCAGTTATCTTGTAAACTAAAGAATATGATTATTTAGAAAGAATTTAAAATTGGCATTAAATTATACAGGAATAAAAGTCTTGTTTTCAATGCACACCGTTCAAAAGTTTTTTGTGATAATCGTGTTCAGCCGTTTGCCAGATTTGCACGACGTTGTCCTCTGCCACAGAACAAATTACCCAGGGTTCATTGTGATTCCATGAGAATTCAAAGATCTCGCCAGTGTGCTCGCAACGAATGAAAGGCAGCTCTGGTGATTGTTCCTCTTCAATTTTGCTTAAATCCCAGATATATAGCCTTCTATCTGTGCCACTAGATGCCAGGATTTTCTCGTTGTGAGGGGACCAATGAAGCTGGAATGTTGCATCTTCATGTGACACAATTGGGCACAGCATCAAACTCAAATTCCTTATATCCCACAGTGCAATAGACTCGTCGGCAGATCCAGTGGCCAGAATACACTCGCGATAGGGATTAAAGGACAGGCAGTGGACCTCAGCAGTGTGGGAACGAACAACGTGACTGGTGTGGTTTGAGCGAGTGTCCCAGATTATAAATCTCTTGTCATCAGCCACAGACCCAAACAGATTTTGGTGTGAGGGATGCCATGCCACATCATTTACAATTGAAGTATGTGCTGTAAAAACGGTTATCGCATCAATAACTCTTCCTTGTGTAGGCACAGAATTGATATCCCATAAACAAATGGCATGGTCATTTGAAGCACTAATAAGATGGCCATTTAGAATGGGATTCCAGGAGAGACCATATCCTTCTTCCTCGTGACCTTTCAATGTCAGTTCTGGACTACATTTTCCACTGGGATCAGGTTGAGATGGTTGCTTTGTGTAGTCAAATACCAGCACATCACTGGAAGAAGTATTTGTTGCAATGATGCAAGGATTCTGTGGCATGTAGCAAGCCTTGTTCACCTCACCTTTGTGATTGATTTTCATCTCAATCTTCCATTTAACTGATTCGTTGTCGTAATCGAAAGGATTACGCCGAGGATTTTCATAGGGCAGTTTTACACTAGCAATAAACAAGTAGTTTTGCTGATCATGATTTGTGTGTGTACCCAGTATCAATTTGTGCAAAGAGTAGTCTTCTCCTTCGGGTCTTGTAATATCGGGCAACCACTGTGTTGTGAGACTTGGCCATTCCAGGGCATGTCTGACCACCAAGTCGTGGACAACTATATTGTTATCTTCACCGCTCAAGATTTCTTCCTCCGCGTCATGAAGACCTCCTTCTTGTTCCGTCATGGTCATCAACTAAAAATATTGCACGTTTTGGTTCGAAGAGAAAAAATGTACCTCATCATAAGTCTTTTCTTCTGATGAAAGATGCACATGCGCGTGCCCCACATTGTAAATCTGATGAGTAGTAATCTCTGGAATATCGAGACAGAAACTAAAATGTAACTGCCTTTTATATTATCTCTAGTCACCCTTGTATGTCCTTATTTATTATTTCGCAAAGAAACTAATTAGACATCAAACTGACCAACAGTACGTCAGTTTAAAGAGGGATTAGTGGTTTTACCTTGTTGCACGTGCCATAGGTCGTAGTAAACACGCCCCATTTCGACATGAGTTGATTTCCAGTGATAAACTTACTTGGACAATTAACTATTGTTAATAGTTTAAAAATTCCATCTATATAAAACTGAAGTAGTAGTAGTAGTAGTAGTAGTAGTAGTAGTAGTAACAAAAACAACAGTATAATAATAATAATAATAATAATAATAATAATAATAATAATAATAATAATAGTACAACAGACAATTATATCAAAATAGAAGAAAGGTTATGTTTGATATTTTAAACAAACATTTATGTAAACTCAGTTGTTTATGTTCCTTTATGTTAGTAATTAAACGCGATGAGGAAATATGTATGGATCTGATACTGACCAAATATATATCCCAAAATCAATTATTTAACTTACCTACTATCGACAGTATAAAGACTTTTCGGCTTGCAGTGCAGTATCGGTCTATGAATGGTTGAATGAACATGTTCGATATCAACAGTGTACTTGGATACCTCTTAAATATTATTTTAAGAAAAAGAACACCATCTGTGTTAAGACTGTGCATTTATTTCTCGCCTAAATGGCATAATATCGAGAAATCTTAAACATTAACATAATTTTAGAGATGAAATATCAATGTGTATGTTCTCGACATTTGGTACACCGTCTTTGGCATTAATTTTTCTGAAGAATTGGAAATAAAAGTTATAATCTTTCGCTGGGTCAGTTATTGGCATAGTTTTGTAATTAGAATGTTATCTAGTTACAAAAGCCCAGAAGGTCTTTAAGGTGATCACTGTTGATGGAAAAGTTGAAAGGTTCTTTTACCTGTTTGTCTCCCATCCCCAACCGTGTGTATGTGTGGGTATTTTTCAAAACTGAAAACGAATTTCTACGTAGACATTTTTAAAAAATATTTTTGATTTATTTGGATTTCTTTTTTATTCTAATAGCTAAGTACTTGTTTCAGTTATCATTGCCAGCTTTTAATATAGGATTGGTTTGTACATTCTTTTTTCGGGCATTACACGGTAAGGTCGGTTTTCCCAACCATTTGATAAATCAGTTTGTGATCCTTACAAGAGATCGATATATATCTTTGTCCTTTTCATGGATGTAAGATAATCCTAGTGAATATTTTATTATTATTATTATTATTATTGTTGTTGTTGTTGTTGTTGTTGTTGGTGGTGGTGGTAATGATGATGATGCTGATGTTGATGTTTTGTGCTATTTACACACTTGTGGATTCATCAGCACTGGACTATTTGGATCAAATCCGTTAGAAGTGTTTTTAACTGTTTTCTTTTTGTTTAACTATTTTTATGAAAGAGGGAAAGAAAACAATATATTGGGGTTGTCTGGATTTCATGCTGGGGGTAGATGAGTCAGTGGAATATCTTTAGTCTGTGATGGCGAGTGATCTGGTCAACATGCCAACTCCCCCAAGCGAGACTGATATATTCATCCCTTTCCGTCCAAGTGGCAATCTTTTGTTCCTCCACCAACCTCATTTAGAAAAGAGTCTGATTGTTTTCTCGACATTTTGGAATCAATTCGGTCATGTTCCTTTGTGTGCGCTTGACTTGCTCACAGAAACACGCCACACTTCAGGATAATTTAATGTAAAATAGAAAGTAAATGTTTAAGATCACATATGCACATAAAAGACACCCCCCCCCCAAAAAAAAGAATGAATAATGTTTCTACTAGTGCTGCATGTCTGATTGATATGTTTTTAAGTTGCAATTTTTTTTTATATTTATTAGGTGTTATATGTTACCTTGTTAATTTTTGGCGGATATGCTGGACCCCATTTTCGGGTGAGAGTTTTGCAGGATGTTGTTCTTGTTATTGTTTTAGGTTTAACACCATTTTTGAGCACAAGTTAAGCTATACATGGCGGCCTGTTTAATTGGTCGACGAAGAACCATGGAAAATCCCGGTAAGAACCACCGACCCGCGGGAACTTACTAAGCAGCTTACTCACATACCACATTAGCCGAGCTCGGGACTCGAACCCACGCGCATAGAAGTGATAAGGCAGTGATCGGTAAAGGCGAGGGCATTACATATATATATATATATTCGGCTAAAAATATGCGTATATGTAAACTACCTTGATAAATTTCTGAATGTGTTTGAAGCTGCAATACTTCTTCAGGACATAACTATTTATCTATTCAGCAAAAAGACTTAAATAATGTTTGTTTTAATCAATAAAATTTTAACCAATGTGGTATCTATGATTTTGAGGCTTGTTAGACCCCAATATATTTGTCTTTTCTTACATTTTTGAGGTACAATAAGTTTGTATCTTCTACTGCTCCGCAGTGTATGATTAAGTTTAACTTTATTACAATCTTTCCACTTTATATACAATTTACATTCTGAGATTACAAGTTCGTTTGTAAACTGACCATTTGAAACATACTGAAACATATTGAGATGCAATGAATTATATTCATCACAGTTTTCGCTGTTATCTTTATCTCACCATGATAAAGAAAATATTTTTAAATATTTCAAATTTTTCAGGGGTCCCAGGTGGACGAATGGTCTAAAGCTCTCGCCTTAACAGACTACTGAAATCTCACCTCTGTCCTCGTAATAGTTCCTTTTTATTTGTTGTTGTACCCCAATTGTGAGATATTTCCGAGCAGATTGTGTGACTTTTTGTTTTAAATTTGTTTTTTTCCACGACAATACTCCTTAATAATTTATACATTTTTTTGTATTTCTTGTTGCCCATATTTTCTGTATTGTCAAAATTCTAATAGGAGTTCTTTGCATTTCTTTTATCAATAGCTTTTAATTATGTATACTGACACTTCTCCGCTCTCTAGCCATGTTACGTTAGAGACCTTTGAGGTTACTCCCTTTAGGTCAAAAGTTTTTAAAGGATTTGATATCTATTTAAGAATTTTGAATAGGGTTTCTCTTTATTTTTGATAAATGCATATATATTCAGGACCCAACCTCTGGTTCCCGTTTGTTCTGCTTTCGGTTCTAAAGTTTATTTTGTTATGGCTCGTACTCCCTTCCCTAAAGTACTTCACCTATAGGTTGGTTTACTTGTCATGTTCCAAAATTGCGATCCTTGCCAAGGGATTGTTTTCCAGCGTTTGCTATATGTGTAAGTATGCTGTATTGTTTTGTCATTATTTTGTCATTTGCTGGATTTACATTTTCTGTTTGGACTGGCTTGTATATATCAAATCTTCCACCATATGTTATTTTAGGAGAAAATGGGAAAAATATACTTAATAACGGGTAAAAAAAAATATGTATGAATTAAGGACTATAGCTTATTAGCCCGCAACAGAGTTGGTTGGGCATCTTCTTTGCAACCACTTTGAATGGGTGGAATACTCCTCCATCTCTATTGCTGAGGCCCTCCACCTCTGCCCTCAGTTTATTTCGAAAGGAATTTCATTTTAGCATTTTGTAAAACGGTGAGTTGAAAAATACATGGGCATGTTGAGGGTGGCAGAAGGGAGCGTCTTAGTGAGATCAGACTCTAATGGTCTGGTCATCCCCGCCGCTTCTCCCAAGGTGGCCAATTTCCTCCTCCTGAAGCTAGATTTGGGAGAAAAAAGGGGGATGTTGGTAATTTGTACTGTATGTTTGCATGTTGTGCTGGGTTTTGTTTTGGTAAGCTCGCAGGTGTTAGCTTATATTCATGTGCCCCTTGTATTTTTGTCTTGTTTGCTTGGTGTTTGTGTGACTCGTACAACCTAGCGTTAGCCATAAGCAGTGGCGTCGCACCTTCATTAGTTCTTACTTCAAGGGGTTACGTTTGTAGTGTAAATTTTGAAGTGTGGCAATATCCTCTATCTGTACTCTCCTGTCTGCAAGTATCTGAAGTACTGAAGTACCTCTGCGGTGGCCTCGCCCAGTTCTTGGCAGTCCAAGATCTGGCACTTCGGGTTCTGTGGGCCAGGGGCATTTTGTCCATGCCCACGTGCATTATCTCCATCTGGAAATAATCTTCCAATTTTACTTCCTCCATGTTGGCATGCGAGTAATTTAAGTTTGAAACTTGAACAATTAAATGTTTAATCTAGTACTGAGTTGATTTTTTTTAATACCTACAGACTAAATACTACAAGTTTTGGTTACAGTAGGTACTGACAATATCTGAGAGAGTAGATACAAAGATTTTATAATATAAATAATATGAATCTTTGAGAAAAATAATGTTGATTATATTGGTTCATAATTATACTAAATAGTTCCTATACTATAAGTACAGGATAGTTTAAGCACAGGTAAAACTTTCTGCTATACGTGCAGCTGTAAATACATGCTAGGTATAAGGTGAGCTTAAAATCACTCCATGCGAGCGATGTTCACCATACCAGTACACAGGTAAATGTCCATTCAGCACAAGTAAACACGTAAAATTTTGCATTCATGTACAGAAAGATGAGAGAAAAGAAAACATATTAGTGCTCTCTGTAATAGAATGGTGAAAAATAAACACTTGTGAAACACAAAATGTATGTAAACATTATATCTAACAAAACTAACCTTTTTGTTTCCGCGGCAAAGTAGTCCGTGGTAAATGAAAGAAAACAAAGGGGGTGGGGTTGGGCAAGGCTCCGCCAGCCTTCCTTTTTCATCCTTTCTGAATCCTTAATAAGCGATATGCTGATAAGAAGTAAATGCAAAGCAATGATATTACAACAGACTGCCCTAAAAGCGGAATCAGGTGGCATGATCGATTCGATTCAATTTATAGCTGATGATAGTTACATAGTATGATGCATTGTTATGTCATTTTAAAAGTATCAAACCAGTATATATCCATATATGATATAGCCCACGGAAAATCAGTATCTTTGTCTCTGTTTATTTTATTAGGGGTTTTAGGTGGCCGAGTATCTTAAAGCACTCGCCTGTACCAATCACCACCTTCTCACAACGTGAGCGTACGGTCAAGTCTTGGTCTCGGCCAATGTTGGTATGCGTAAAAGCTTGCCAGTAGCTTCTTGTGGGTCGGTGATTCTTTGCCTGGGTCTTCCTCCACCAGTTATACTGGCGAACTATCGTGTGCTGAAAAAGGGCCTTTACATCCTGCAACAACAATTATTCTATTCATTAGTATAAGTTTGGAGTTTAGTTGTATATTTGGTATATTAAATTTCCAGTTTGCTTTATCTTTTATTAGCGTTTCATTATTAATACAATGCATTCCTTCGCAATGAATTATTTTACTAATTTTTCTGTATCATCTATCATGACTTTAGATAGGTATTTTTTAAAATACAAACCAATATTGACTAAGGACATATGTGTTTATTTGCTGTTTATTTATTTTTCTATAATTTTCTTTCCAATGATTTATATTTAGTTTTCTAGAATTTTCTTTCCACTGATTTATATTCTTTTTCATTCTATTTAAAATGTATTTATAGTTGTTTCTGTAGTGATATTATAATAGAAAATGCTTCAAACTTTGATGGTTTCTTTTATTTATCGACGGGTTCGAACCCCGGCCGGGTCATACCAAAGACTTTAAAAAATGGTACTAACAGCTGCCTCGCTTGGCGCTCAGCATTAAGAAAACTGGTTGGCCTTGTGTCAGGATAATGTGACTGGGTGGGACATCATGCCACATGTCTGCGGCATGATGCCCCAGTGCTAGACATCACTATAAACTGTCACACTGCAGACATCGTAGCGATATGACTGAAAAATTGTTAAAGCTACGTTAAAAATCGAAATCACACACACACACACACACACACACACACATACAATTTATCGAGGCACAAAGCCTTCGTGGTTTACTCTCCAGTTTCCTATTAGGAGAGTCTCTATTTTTGGAATGGTTTATTTGCGATCCTGGTGCTTTTCCAAATTATTCTTGTTCTCTTTGTAAATATACTAGAGAGTGTATCTCTGAATGAAGTTTGTGCAACCATCGGCATGTTGAAACATTTTAATCTCTTTCTGTACATTTGGTAATTTTATTCCATGGATACATTCATTATTTCTTATTTTTATGCCTACAATTTCTATCCTTATCACATATAGCAACTTTCATAGTGCACAACTACTCACCGTAGATTTTTTTATTTTGAATGCTGTTGTCAGAGCCCCATTTGCATTAATGGTCGTTTTTTGGAGAAATAGTAGTGTCACAGCATTTTACATTCTTTTCAGCAATTTTAATGAGATGTTTACATTTTCATATAATGATTTTATTATTTTTTAGTCTATGTTTAGTTTTGCTGACAAGTTTTGATAATATTGATATATTGAAAATTGCTTCTAAAATATTTGTCCTTACTCTGTATCTTTGCTCCTTTTATGTTTCGTTCTATTGAAGCCCTCTTTTCTGTAAAACGCGTGTCCTACATGATATTACTTAGACATGCAACAAGATACCGATAGGGAGCAAACTCGTCAGCTGATTTTATCTCAGTTCAGGCTTTGATCGAAGGTGACACTTATCTTCATAACATCGCACATCAGTTGAGACTGAGAGAATCCCATTGCTCAAGAAAATAAGACCAAGCTAGGAAATTAAAACTTTCAATTTTTCCAACATTTCAAAAATAAAAAAGACATATTCATTGCTTTCACAGATATATCAGCCAATGTTTGTTGAGCTTTAGAGAACTTTTCATTGCTCAAGAAAATAAGACCAAGCAACTTTCACTCACGTCAGTATAATTTTCGGCTATATTCCATGCTTTTTTTGTCGCAGCGGATTTCCCTTCTAAAGACCTAACCTTTCGTTTTATCAAAGTTAATATTTAGATTCCATATATTATAACAATCATGTAAACTGTCCATGAGCTTTTGTAAACCCTCAATGTTGTCTGAAAATATAACTAAATCGTCAGCAAAATGTAAGAAATGTAAAGACAACTCGTCTAACTCAATACGGATATCACCTATAAATTGTAAAGCTGTTTACAGATCTTCATCAAGTAACGAAAATAGCATCGGTGCTAACAGTTCACCTTGTATTAAACGTACTCTGTACTAAAAACGGGAATTTTGTGTCCCCCAGTGGAGCACACGATTTAACTAAGCTTTACGTAGCACGAAGAACCTTTAACACTTTGATATTTGTGGTTGCGCTAAACAGTTTGTACCTTGTATAAGGTTAAATTTTTGCAGAAAAAGAACTTCCCTGTTTTTCCTCACTGAACATCCTGGCTATTTTTCTTTTTTTTTCTTTTTTTAAAAAAGACCTTGTATATCTTAGGTATTTTAAAAGATCTTTTAATTCCGTTTATTTCGGAGTATGACTGATAGGTATAATGTGCGTTATAGAATATATAGTTTGGCCTTACTTCAGATGTGCATCTATCAATAAACTGCTAGCTCCGCTTGGTGATTTTCACTTTCAGAACTTCAAAGGCAAATTGTGAGATAAAAACCCAAAGAAACAAACAAACACCCGCCAAGCCCCCCCTCCCCAAAAAAAACAAAACGAGCCGGTAACAATTTTTACTCTTTTTTTATATTTTGTAACTCATTCATTGCACTTTCAGAAGCTGTATAGCTACTTGGCATTATTCGTTTCCATGTTTTAATAACTGCTGAAGTTAATGTACTTTGGATTAGTTAAGGCTGATTTTTAGAGTACATAGGAGCAGCATTTTGGTCATGTGTAGTTAGATCATGTTCAATTTCCACAAGTATAACATATAAAGAAATTTCAGCCACAGTACATGAAAGTAGCATGGACTTATGCCAAAATTCTCTCTACCCTAACTCAAAATTAATTCGCTACTCACTCGAGAAAACATTGACCACTCCCTAAGTGACTTTAGTTTCTTTCTATGCATATCAAATCTGACCGAGACTGGACACAAACCCTAGGAAAGTAACTCATCAAATCAAACATGGATTGATTGGTATTTTACGGCACTACAACACATGAAAGGTTATATTGTTGTTGTTGTTGTTGTTGTTGTAGGATTTAACGCCATTTTTTCAGCACAAGATAGGCTATACATGGCGACCAGTATTAATGGTGGAGGAAGAACCCGGGAGAACCCGGAAAGAACCACCGACCCACGAGAAGCTACCGGCAAGCTTTCTCACATAACCACATTGGCCGAGCCCGAGACTCGAACCCACGCAGAGGTGAGATGGCAGTGATCCGTAACGGTGAGCGCTTTGGACCACTCGGTCACTCGGGGGAAAGGTTATATTGAATCAAGTTCATTAGCATAAAGTGTCATTTACAGACACACCGCGATGGTCAGGTGTGGGTAGATTAGAACTTACACCATTTAGTCACTATTCCCGCACGCTAATCACTGAGTTCACGAGGACCATCGTACGGGGCAAGGCCATACTGGCGACCACTCGGGGCTCTAAGCCCGGGATGGGGGCGCCATTTCGCGGATCATGTTATTTTATTCCGTATTTTACTTAAATAAACGTGCAACTTTTTAAAAAATGAAAATACTTAGTTTAGCTATTATTCTCATAACAATTAACACAATTAATAATAACGGTTTGCGTTGTTTTCTCTGAAGGGGGTGGGGTGGGGTGCGTTTCGTCCAGCGCAAACGTGCGACGTACCTGAAGCCAATACATCCCCACATCAACATCAGCACAATCATGGTGATGTAGTGCCAATTAAAACATAAAATGTAAATATAATAAGACACGCATGTTTGCCTGATATCACTCACCTGACAAATAAATTAACGGTTTACGCTTTCATTAAGCAGGTTTAAATAGTATTGTACGTAAACATCCAATTTGTACGATCTTCCAAACTTTGTATCATGCTGACAGGGCGGCCCTATTGTTTGCGAGGCCCAAATTGCCACGCTGGCCCGGCCAGTGGAATTACTGTAGTTTACCTAATTTTGCTGTCAATTGGAGTGCAGGGCCTCGAAAGCGTACATTGCCATAAGTCTAGTCCTGCATACTGACTTTTCCTGTTTTACAATATTCTGATAAAATTCATTCTAAAGATAAACGCATAATTATTATACAGTCTCTTGCTAAAAATCAAAGTTATACACGATCTTGATGAAAATAAACCCAACAATCAAAAACACAGCTTCAAGATGATAACAAAGTCAGTCAATCAGATACAAGATCCCCCCCCCCCCACTAATATGATTGGATCCAGTTTACTTTCGAAATTTCATGGATCTGGATAATATAAACTCAAATACCAAATGATCAAAACTCGGATCAGAATTATGACTTGTAGATGGGGAAAGGCTTAGTCACATGCAAAATTGTATCCATGCATCTTGCAATCTATTGAACAGTCCAGGATCTTCATGATTAAAGAATATATTCCAAGTTTGATGAAAATGGATCACAAATATGGATTTCATAGTAGTTACAAGATCAGTCAATCAGATGAAAGATTTTGTCACTATGTTTTGGTCTCTCTCATTATCGAACCGATCCAAGATCTGATTGATATAAATCCCTTTCTCTGGTCTGATCAAAATCGAATCAGAAAAAGCGCCTCCACAATGGCAACAAACTTACCCAAATAGAAGATCAATTCGATTAATACGTTTGCATCTCGCTCATCGAACTTGTGCAAGACACTGATGACTTAAGCGTACATTACAAGTTTTATCAAAATCGGATCAGAAATACGGCATCGACAATGGTAAGATCAGCCAATCAGATTCAAGATCACCTCATTAATATGCGCCGATCTCATTCATTGTCGAGCTCATCTGAAGTATTGGTGATATAACTACATGTTCCACGTTCCATCCAGATCCGATCAGAAATGGTAACAACGTCAGTCATGCAGATGCAAGATTAACTGGATCTCGCTTACTATGGAATCGATCCAAGATCTTGATAATACAACCCCATATTTCAAATTTATTAGAATCAAAGCAGATACAAGGCTTGGGGGTGGGTAATACGCTGAACCAATCAGATGCAAGATCATAATGTATCCAGGTGAGCTAAACTTGCGATTAGATTCATGTTTAGTTGGTTGCTTGTTATATAGTCAGACCTGTAGTAAAGGTTATCTGTCTGAAACAATCACAAGTTCAAGGTCGATCAAATCATCGTATTAATGAAAGTCTTTTATGATGTGAACATTCATAGAGAACAATTCTGCATGCAGCAATCATTTACAAAGACGTACACCGGGAAAAAATAAAATGGAAATTGGAGATGGCCACTCAGGAAGATTTTTGGATTTTGTGTGATTTGGTATGGAATGGCCCAAACGATACAGCTTCCCAACTCCATCATTGTCATTAGGACTAAACACGTGTACATAATATATATCTGTACTCATACGTACTGAGACTACTATCAGTAAAGTAGGAAGGCAGCTAACTAGAAAGTAGAAAAAACATTTAATAAAGACATCTAGATCTTTATTGATATCAAACCACGTTCTATAATGCATATAAACACATCTCAAGACACCAAAAGATCTGCCCTCAACATATTAGAAAACAAGATCCACATGAGACAGCATCTTATCATCTTCGATTATAATACTTCAAAATGAACATTTTTCTTATATCCAAATAAATTAGTTTGTAAACATGGATGCACATGTTGCATAAAAAACTGGAAGAATCGGATATGTATTTTTGCAGAACCTCTCCCCATTATCATAGCAGCTGAGTATTCACAAGTTGTAATGACCATTTTAGAAACAGGAAGCTTTAAAACCATAATGGCTTGGGGTTCTTTTTACCTTTAAGATCCGATTAGCAACGAAAATGATATTCCGATCCAATTAGCAACGAAAATGATATTCCGATCCAACTAGCAACCCAAATGATATTACGATCAAATTAGCAACCAAACTGATATTCCGATCCAATTAGCAACACAAATGATATTCCGATCCAATTAGCAACCAAAATGAGATTCAGATCCAACTAGCAACCAAAATGATATTCCGATCCAATTTGCAGCCAAAATGATATTCAGATCTATTTAGCAACGCAAATGATATTCTGATCCAATTAGCAGCCAAATTGATATTCCGATCCAAATAACAACCAAAATGATATTCAGATCTATTTAGCAACCAAAATATTTTTGAAGAGCGAGTAACATTAAGTAGTGCATAAATTTTACTACAACAGACTCTATGCTTACATCGTAGTATTTCTACCTCTGCTGTTTAAAAAAACAACAAAACGCTTACTTTAGTAAATCTGCAATTCGTGGATGCTATATTTACGGGATGGGTGGTTAGTTTGTTGCTACTGTACTCTCATTCTACCAGACGCATGGCTCAATGAGATTTGCGTCATACTAGAGTCTTACAAAGCTCTGTACTGTAACGCTCACAACGAAGCCTGCCAAAAACATGGCAAAGTTGCTGACTGGTTCGAAGGTCAATCAGCATTCTTAAAAAAACAAAACAACCTTGAATGACACAAATGCACAATTCTCATAATTCTTTTTTACATTTTGCACCAACCACATAAATTCTTTATAATGAATAGAATGTTTCACTTCTGCACAAAAGGTTTCCTTTTAATTGAAAAAGTGGTTGTGAAATTGGAACAAACATGTCAGTGATTAGCAAGTTAGGAAAATGAACATGATGTGAATAAAGCTGACAACGTTCAGTAATTTGAAAAAATATACACTCTAGTGCCCCCACATAACAATGCATACAAAGCATTACACAAAAAACAATGCACACATAACAATACAAGCAATAAACACGTAACAATACACATATAACAATGCATACATAACAAACAATATTATGTGGAAAATAACAGTCCTTTCCAGTGCACTGGATGCAGCTTGGGATATCATGTGTCAGGAAATGATTAACAAAACAAAACACCAATTGATTACGAATGAAGAAAACTGGTTTCTAACTAGCTGAAGTACTTCAGCTCTCACGGAATCTTTAAAGTAGTACAAAACCAAGACAAACAAGACAAAAAATTAAATAAAAAACAGCATGCTTAATTTACAACAATATTCACGACTGTATGTCAAGTAGAAGTATTGTTTGAAAAACTTAAATTTGTGCCTTATTGGTTTGAACTTCTATTACTAAAATGGCCCACTGAAAAACTGCCTACAGTCAGCAAACAAGAGGCCACATATATAGATGTCACAAATAGCCAGTGGCCAGCAAATAAGAGGCCACATCAAGGGATATGACCAACAGCCAGTACATGAAGTACATGACAAAACACTTGTTGGAAAACAAGAGACTAAAATATACAACCACCAGTGGCTGGTGAACAGGGGCCTAATAAATAGATCTTACAAATTACCATTGACTGATAAACATGAAACCATATATAATGAATATCAATTATTCCAAGAAAACAAGTTTACCATGAAAACAAAACTGATTATCTTCCCATATACTTGAAATTTGATTGAGCTTAAGACTAAATAATCCATAAATTCTGAGATTCTTTATCCTTACGCTAGTGAAAAGTTGGAATTACAGCACGTCTGCACAACCAATATATACTGGTAGTCACAAACAGTCAGATACATGAGGATATAACAAACTGCTGTTGGTTGGTAAATAAGAGACCACATAGAGGACATGACAAACAGACACAGACTGGTTAACCAGAGACTACATAAAGGGACATGACAAACAGCTGTTGGTACCAGAGACTACACAGTGGGATGTGACAAACAGCTGTTGCCTGGTTAACCAGATACTACATAGAGGGACATGACAAACAGCTGTTGGCTGGTTAACCAAAAACTACATAGAGGGACATGACAAACAGCTGTTGGCTGTTTAACCAGAGACTACACAGAGGGAAATGACAAACAGTAAGTGGTTGGTATATACGAGTTTAAACAGACAGACCTGACAAACTGCCAGAGGCTACTAAACAAGAGAATACATAAAGGGATGGGACAAACTTCCAATGACTTGTAAACATGAAATAACCAGTACATAACTGTTTGCCAGTGGCTGGTAAACAAATGACTAGTATACAAGCTGAATTTGAGAGGTTTTGATCTTTCTTCATGCCACCTTAACTTTACCAAGGATGTACTGCTTCTCCATTTCTGGAACAATTTAACCCAATAACTTAACATGTACAAATACAAATCTACATCAAAATCTTGATCCACATTTTCCATCCCAATTCAGTTTAGAGACACAAACTCTGAAATTATTTTGCAGCAATTTAAATTTGGGATCTGATATTCTTCAACTTGTTTTTCTATTTCTGAAAAGAAAAAATCTGCAACTATAAAAGTTCTGGGATAAATTTCCCTTGTCAATTCTGTAAATATAATAAGTTTTTATTATTGACTGTAATGTAGATGAATAACATAACACAATAATTGTTCACATACAAATGTGAGGTTGCACTTCCAAGTTTCATAAAATTATATGACTGTCCAGTGGAAAATACTAAACAGAAAGCAAAACTACCCTAAAAAAGTCATACAATAATTACCAGAAGAATGATGTTCATAGCACATTTATCCATGTATAAAGCACGCATGTAATGTACATGTAGATCTCTATTTCATATCACACTGATCCATGTATGATGTACAATGCAATTAATGGCAGATCTCTGTCTATGCCATAGCACATTGATCCATGTATAATGTACACATGTACTGGCAGATCTCTGTCTGTGCCATATCACATTTATCTGTTTATAATGTACACATGTAATTACTAGCAGATCTCTGTCTATGCCATAGCATACCGCTTCATTTATGATGTACACATGTAACGTACTGGCAGATCTCTGTCTATGCGATAGCACACTGATCCATGTATAATGTACATGTACTGGCAGATCTCTGTCTGTGCCATATCACATTTATCTGTGTATAATGTACACATGTAATTACTAGCAGATCTCGGTCTATGCCATAGCACACTGATTCATGTATAATGTACACATGTAATGTACTGGCAGATCTCTGTCTATGCCATAGCACACTGATCCATGTAATGTGCACATGTAATTACTGGAAGATCTCTATGTTATAGTACATTTATCCATGTATAATGTACACATGTAATTACTGGCAGATTTCTGTCTATTCCATATCACACTGATCCATTTATAATGTATGCATGTAATTACTGGCAGATCTCTCTCTGTGCCATAGCACATTTATCCTTGTATAATGTACACATGTATTAGCAGATCTCTGTCTGTCTATTCCATAGCACACCGATTCGTGTATAATGTACACATGCAATTAATGGCAGATCTGTCTAGGCCATAGCACACTGATCCATGTACAATGTACGCATGTAATGTACAGGTAGATATCTGTCTATTCAGTATTTATGAAATCATTTTGAGATGTCAACACAGCAGCATCATTATCTTGAATAAATGTATCAGAATCTACACGATCAAACTTCTATTTAACCGTACTGCATATGCCTGTTTGCTCTCAGTAATAATATTATGGTCAAGTAAAAATAAATGGTACATCTATTCTCCCAAATCCAGAACCTTTTGGAACACCATCATTTTAGCCAAAACGTTAACCATCAACAAAAAAAATATTACTTCCCTCTTCAATTATCTGCATCTTTCTTTTCTTTACATCTCCCAAGATTTGTTACCTATCTTTACTCTAACAACTGGTTTCTTGTTATTCAAATTTCTCTCACTACTTTTACACTGAGAAACTATATTCCATGTACCAGTCTACCATACTGGTGCTAAAGAACTTTTCTCCTTACCTGTGTCTACATGGAAATTCATCAATATTTATTCAGAGTGAGTTTTCAGTAAATATCTCTAATAATCCACAAAATATGTAATAGTTGAGACCTCTGAATCTTTAGAACTAAAAAGATTGAAAAGCAGATCTGGATCTCTCATCTTTGCAGTATGATGTTTGTTAAAGTATTGGTCTCTTGACTAATATACAGCCTTTCTAGAGTTTCAAGAAAAAGTAACTGAAAAAATCACCATTATCTATCTTAAAGAATAAAAGTTGACTGGTTAAAAGCTTGAATCACTTAATTACTGACTCTGCAGGTTAACAGTTTAACAAAATGAAAAAGAACCAGTCAATTTACAATGATGAAGCGGAAACAAACATAATAACATCTCATATGTTTGCATTTTTATCTGCTAAATTATCAAATCATAATAAATCGGGCATTTCTTTTGCAAATATGCTCTGAAAGACTTTATGTAAGGTAGGTAATGACCATTTTTTTTATTCAGTTGATAGATTTTAGGATAAAATGCTGGAAAGTAAAATTAACACAAATAATCTTCCCAACTTTTATATTTGTATGTGGATAGGTATGCATTGGGTTACAATAGGTTCTACCATAACTCATACTCACACTGTTTTGTATATGTTTGTATCCAACACTAAAGTGTATGCTGATGATTCTACATGCTGGGATTCTCACCTCCCAAATTGTCATGGCAAAACATTACACTTCTTTATTTTTTTTATATAATTTTAATGTGTATTTGTGTGCGTTTGTGTGTTAGAATATTGTAGTCTGTTCCAGTCTAGAGAGAGTAATGGGTGCACTGGACATTTTACTGGCATATATATATAGCACCTGTGTGCATTGCGCACTTCACACATGCAACCAGCTGGAACTGTTGGGGTCTTGGAGACAGAAAAATGTAAGGACGTTTTTGATTACCTTAGAAAAAAAAATCAGTGTAATAACAATATACACATTTTACAGAGGATAAAGTTTCATATATTACAACACAATGGGGTTATGAATGTATTGTAAATTGCTACAGATCCAACTCTTGAGGAGTTTGTATTCTATTTAATAACAACTTTGAGTATGATATAAAAGAATATAAAAAGGATACTGATGGTAATTTGATTGCATTAGATATTCAAATTGGTGAATGAACTTCACTTTCATTAATGTATATGGGCCAAAATAATGATTGCCAAGAATTATACAATAATATAATGATATTATATATGAATATGAAAATGAGCCTATTATTATATGTGGGGACATTAACTTGGTTCAAGATCCAGAATTAGATTCATGTAATTACAGAAATGTAAATACCCTAATGCTAGAAATGTATTATAACATAAATGTTTGGTCTTGTGGATCCATTCAGGACATTAAATGCAGGATTAGAGATATCCATGGCAAAGAAAACATCATCTAAAACAAACTAGATTGGATTTCTTTCTCGTGTCAGAACCTCTTATGCCAAATATGTGCAAAGTGACAACTGAACCAAATTATACTTCTGACCACTCCATAATGGCATTGCATTTGAGTTCAAAATTAAATTAAAATTTCATACCATGTAAAGGTTGTCAAGGTTTGTGGAAATTTAACAAGTTTACTGTCTAATAAAAACTCTATTAATGAAATAAAAAAATTGCATGAAAAGAATAAAATTACAATATGCTGTAAATGATTATGGTAGAATTATTGACAATTATTGAATTCAGATCTAAGACTGACTAGATCAGATTCATTATTTCTAGATATATTGTTGATGGAAATCCATGGAAAAACTACTTCACATGCTTCATATAAAAAGAAATGTAAATTAAAACAGGAAAACGAACTTGTGCAGCATATATAGTCCTTAGAGAATGGTTCCATAGGATCTTATGATTCAAAAATATTGGAGTCTAAAAAGAACGAGCTAGAAAATTTGAGAAAAGAAAAAGTTTCGAGGAAGTATTATTAAATCCTGAGAAAAATGGATAGAACCAGGTGAGAAACCAACCAGATACTTTTGCTATCTGGAAAACAGAAACTATATGAATAAAATAATTACAAAATTAATCAAAGAAGAAAATGAATTATTACTGGCCAGTTTGATAGTGTAGGGGAAGTAAAAGAGTATTATAATACTCTGTAGAATGAGGAAAAGGACTCACAAGATACAGACTTAGAGGGCCTTCTACCAAATTCCTAACCCATGAACAATCTTTAAGATTAGAAAGTAAAGTTAAAAAACCCCATAGAAGTATAGGATTGTTAAAAAGATATGAATAATAGCAAAAGCCCAGGATCACATGGTTTCACAGCTTAATTTTTGAAAGTCCTTTGGATTAACATTGGGGAATTTGTAGCTTGAACAATTAATGAAGCATATGGAACTGGATCCAATTTCTCTACTTAATGTTGTATACAAATTAGCATCAGGATGTATTGCCAAAAGAATTAAGTCAGTACTGAATGCAATAGTATCTGACGATCAAACTGGTTTTATAAAAGGAAGATTCATTGGTGAAGGCACAAGGATCATATATGATATTATGCACACTACAGAAGAGTTGCAAATTCCATGTGTATCTTTATTAATTGATTTTGTAAAAGCATCTGATTCTATTTCATGGAGATTTATTCATAATGTTCTTTTTTTAATTTTGGACTGGGTATAAAGCACTGGGCTAGAACTTTCTATTGTAATATCTCATTGGTAGTTTTACAAAACAGATTTCTTGCCGAGTTTTTCAAAATTTTTACAGGCTGTCAACAGGGCGATCCAATATCCCCCATCTCTTCTTATTATCTGCAGAAATATTGTCTATTCTATTAAGAATAAAAATATAAAACTTTTCAAGCAAAAGTTAACAGAATTTTTACTGTCACAGTTTGCAGATGACACTACTTTAATTCTTGATGGATCTTTTGAATCCTCAGAATCCTCTATTGAAGAATTAAACTTCTTTTCAAGGATTTCAGGACTGAAACTTAACATTGCTAAAACAAAAGCAGTTTGGATAGGAAACAAGAAGTACAGTGTAGAAACATTTCATCACAGGTTAAAGTTACAGTGGGTAACTGAATTTATATCATTGGGCATAAAGTTTTCTGTGAATTTGGATAAAAAGGTAAAAATGAATTTTGAAAATAAAACAGAAATGACCAAACTTGTTTAAAACATTGGGAAAAGTGATCATTAATACCAAATGGTGAAAACACAGTTCTGAAAACCTTAATTATTCCAAAGCTTAATCATTGGTTCACCTCCTTACCAAATCCTCAACAAAATTTTATTAGGGAATTAAATGAATTATTTTTCACCTTTATATGAAAATCAAAAGTGGATAAAGTTAACAGAGAGGTTATGATTAAAACTTTTTCTATAGGTGGCTTGGTGATGATAGATATTGAGAAATTTATATTTAGCTTTAAAAAAATGATGGATTCATTGAGTTCTTCTACCTCATAGTAAATTAGTCAATTTATTTGAATATGAAATATATGAGATTAAGTACACATTCTTATTAGATGAAAATGTGATGACCTTATCCAAAAGAAAAAAAAAAATGCTTTTTGGCATGATGTTTTACTGGCTTGGAAACTGTTACTAAAAAAAAAACAAAAAAAAACAAAACAAAAAAAAAAATATACCCTGGAAGTAGTGTATGGGGGCGAATGGTCTTAGTGTTAAATTTGGTCATTTGCACTATGGGGTCTATGGGAATTTAACATGGTAATGTCACCTGTAGGTCAATGGGAATTAATATTGGTGATGTCATGTGGTTTATAGGGTCAAAACTATTTATAGGGTGAAATGTATTTATAGGGACAAACAAAGACCAACACAAACCCACACACACATTATGTGTTAGCTTAGAATGCAAACGAATAAGATGAAATTTCACAAAATAGACTATCCCTTACACCACAAAAATACTATCCACTAGTAAAACTGTCTGATACTGATAAATGTACTTTTTGTATTGATGTGTCCAACTGTATTTGGAATAATGTGAACATAGATATTGTGCCAAGTGCAAAAGCTGCTATACTGTGAGATACAAATGAGATGGAATATATGAACAACCTCTGTATTTATGTTTTCTTCTAGCCAAATACTACAACTATACATGTAAAATGTATAGGGAACATGCCAAGATTAGATGGGTTGAAAGTTTTTCTTAAAGACAACTAAAATCTTGAAAAATATATTGCAATCAAATCTGAAAGGAAAGATGCATTTATGTTGATCTGAGAACAGTGGTAACCATGAGTAACTAAGAATGATGTGTTACAACTGAAACAGCATCATGTTATGTGTATAATGTGTTACTGTGTTTGTATTATAAGCTAATAGCTAACCAAAAATATTTCATCAAATTTGATTTGATGGTAAAACGGAACAAAGGACTATAATATCACAGTCAATGTCACCTGCATGCTGTATATTTGTATTTTTCTAAGAAAAGATTGTGTACAATATGAATGTGTGCATGTGTGTGTGGATTATTTTTCCTACGTAACTTTTATTTTCCATAGATTAAGCGAGATTGTAAGGTGACCATAGAATGGTTCCCCGACCCAATGGTCAACCTATTACAGGTATTTTTTAAAAATAATCTTCATAAATCTCACCAACAATTTTAAGAAAAAGAAGAAAGAAAATGGTGGAGAGGCTGAAATGAAGTTAACTGATCAACACTTTTGGCACCAGCAAATTGAGGCAGTTCTACAGTCCTAATGTGTAATGATGTTGTAAATGTAAACACAGTGGCATTAGTTGATCACAATAGCCTTTCACTGCAACTGCTTTATCATGTTGATAGCTATCAATAAGTTGTTGTTGTGGTTTTGGGTCTAATGCCATTTTTCAGTGCAAGATAGGTTATATACATGGTAGTCAGTATAACTGGAGGAGGAAGAATCCAGGAAAACCATGGTAAGAACCATAGACTCATGGGAGCTGCTGGTAAGCTTTCTCATATATCCACATTGGTCAAGTCCAAAACACTTGAACCCACATGGACAGAGGTGAAATGGCAGCGACTGATAAAGTCATGTGCTTTAGACCACTTGGACACCGTGCGGCTCCCAAATGCCGAGACATCTTATATAGTATATAAGTTGTTGTTGTTGTTGTTAATGTTGTAGGGTTTAACGCCATTTTTCTGTACAAGATAGGCTATACATGGCGGCCAGTATAAATGGTGGAGGAAGAACCTGTAAAAAACCCGGAAAGAACCACCGACCCACGAGAAGCTACTGGCAAGCTTTCTCACATAACCACACTGGCTGAACCTGAGACTCGAACCCAGACAGATAGAGGTGAGATGGCAGTGATCTGTAACAGTGAGTGCTTTAGACCAATCTGCCACCTGGGGCCCCTTAGTATATAAGTAATAAATGACCATGCTTTTTGCCTCGACTATGTCAGCACCTGGATTTGTGCAGTTTATCTGCTGAAAAATAAAATGTGTAGGAGGAATTTTTCATATTTTGTTTAATCAATGAAATATTTTTCCAACAGCTTAACTTTTGAATGGGAGGAAAATTATGACAATCCTTACAGGGATTACAAAGTTAAAAGTTGGAGTTTCATTTTTATGAAAACAAGATAATCTATTTCATATTTTTCAGTACATGTATTGAACCCTATCAAAAATCATGAGTCAGACAGACACATTGACATCTTCTAAAATGTCTATTTGCTTAATTTAATTGAATCTCAGTTGCGTATTCAGTCCCTCTCATTCAATCCCATAATGCAGCCTATACAAGGCATTCTTACATCATAGGAACTTAGTTCTATTATTCATTAGAATGCTTACAATGAACAAGATTTAAGTTTTCATACTGTTACAAAGGTGAATTTGTGTTTGTGTGTGTCGTCTGGATTTTTAATGTAGCTTTAACAATTTTTCAGTCATATTGCTACGATGTCTGCATTGTGGCAGTTTATATGGATGTCTAGCACTAAGGCATCATGCCACAGACATGTAGCATGATGTCCCCACCCAGTCACATTATTCTGACACCAGGTCGACCAGCCCTAACACTAACCTCTTAATGCTGAGTGCCTAGCAATACAGCTGTTAGTACCATTTTGAATTTGTTATCATCATGATCAATGATATCATGTGAGCAAATCTGATGAAGAATAAATTAAAAAATTCAGCACATTTTGGAAACTGATTTTGAACAAGGTGTCCATGAAACACAGATGCCTGAAAACTGACCTAAATACAAAAGTTGACTAAGGTGTAATGGATGGACAGTCAGATAGTTAGACAAGTCAAACACTATATGCCCATACTATTACTGAAGTCGAGCATAAAGTAGTCAAAAATGGACAGTCAGATGGACATATAAACACCCTCTGCCTTACGACAGGCATATAAAAATGTCCATGGTCCTACATCATAAGATCATTATGTCCCAAAGGTGTCAAAGTTTCCAACTGTAAATTGTCAGAAAAAAATATAACATTATAAGATGCATGTTTAACTATAATTATACTGATATGTTGTTTTTCACATAATCTGGTTCTCTGATTTATGCAAGACTAGTACCTAATTTGGCTGAGATTTAAAGAAGAGTGGTGCCTAATTTAGGTGAGAAACCTTTGATTAACTCCTATATTTTCCTTGGGTTCACTAGATTAACAATTACCGCTTTTCTCAAACTCGGTTATTTTGAGAACCCATGTATGTGGAGTGTTTTGGTCTGGTTCCAAAAGAATTATTCTTTGTTATGCTAATTCTTCCCTGCTTATCTCAATCCCTGTTAAGTCTACAACCCTGTTATGTTGAGCATAAGTTTTGGTCTGAACTAATAAGCAAACCTACCTTAGCAAATGCAACTTTTAATGCCCATCTCTGAAAAATTTGACAAGAAATGATCAGCAAAAGTGACCAATTTTTAAGCACAATTTTGGTCAGTTATGTTTTGCTACTAGCCACTAGTTAACACTAACAAAAGAAAATACTTTAAAAAAAAGTATAGTCCTACATATATTGTGAAATTGAAATTCTTCAAAAGTGGATACAGACAATACAGTGGAACAATGTGCATTGACTTTATGCATAGATCATGTCAATTTGGTACTCACGTGATACAACAAAACCATTATTGACATGTGCTCGATTCTTGATGAATCTGACTTTCTCCATGTCGCAGTGTCAGGAAAAGGTCTCTGGTCATTGTTCTCAGAATAATATATTCAGAATTATGTGTCCTTTCGTTCTTTTACAAACAGAAAGTGACTTTAATACTTTCATATTTTTGTACAACAAGATTGGAAAGGGGATTATTGTTGATATTACATGACTATTGGATCTCTGATATCACTGACATGTAGGTGCAAGATTTGTGTAGTTATGTAACTAGAAATGCAAATGGTGAGTACTAGGTAAAATTCCATTAATGATGTAGTTATGTCAAAACCATAATAATTATAATACTTGCTATTTATCAGAAAATAAATCCTTTTCCTACCAATTTCATGAAGATATGACAAGAAATAACATCATTTAAGTTTGCTAGGCCTACCGGTATGTAGT
Source organism: Megalonaias nervosa (assembly GCA_016617855.1). Lineage (NCBI taxonomy): Eukaryota > Metazoa > Mollusca > Bivalvia > Unionida > Unionidae > Megalonaias > Megalonaias nervosa. The sequence goes on along the minus strand of JAECUM010007041.1, from coordinate 127,232 downwards.
TACTATAATAATTTTCCTAAATCAGAAAACATGAACAAAATCCTCCACCCCCCACCCCCGGCAAAACCTGACAATATTTTAAAACCATTACAATGTATAAGGTGGGGTCGTATGTTTATTAACATTTGTTGAATTCTGATTCTGTCTTTGGCCCATAAAATTTGACCATAACGACACATTACAGTGTATCAATTTCCATTAAATAATATCTGTAGTTAGATTCATAGCAGCTGTAGGTATATGTATATTGTATTTCAAACCCATTGGCAAACACACAAGCAAATCCATTTCGCTTAAATAGGGGTGGTCAGTAACAGACAGAAATATTGATCAAGGACATCTTCAAAATGATGCTGCCAGTTTTTAAGAACCCTGAAATCTTGAGCCCCAGTTATGTTGACGATCTTTCGACACCCCGAGACACAATCGAGATAACTACGATTGCTTCTAAATTTATAAATGAGACAGAATCAAATTTTGTTCATAAATGTTCCTAAAGCAACTGATTGTAATAATTCATTATAATATTAACACCTAATTTAACAAAGTCTACTAGATCATTCAATTATTGGACTACAATTATCTCATACTGTCTCATCATATCTCATGACCTGTCTGGTCCCACATTTCACATAAGATCTCAACATTTTCTTCCTCAAATTGAGATAATTTTATTATCTTTATCACTAAACAATAAGCAGGTGACATACTGAATAATCCTGAAAGTTTTGTTACATCTTTGAGGAATATTTTAGAATTTTCCAAAATTCACTTTTTTATCATGACCACAAAAATTTATTGGTGTAAAATTGTAAAATGAAAATTATTTTCCCTCCCTTCTACAATAGCTGACAAAAATTCCAATATTTCCAGAAATATAAGCAATATAAAACCACTGCAGAATTAATGTGAAAAATGCATGACATGGCTCTTGTACTTTAAAAACACTGTTTCCTGAATTACTTGAGACATATTTAATTTACTTCATTATTTTCCAGGAGACAGAATATGTTATCAATGTCATGCAATGCTATAACTCTGTATTCTGTGATAAATCAGAATGCTGGGTATTAATGCTACTTGCCAAGAGATCATTTTCTAAATTGTTTCTGGCTGCAAAAGCATATCTGTGTCTAGATTTGCCCACACAACCTAGTATGTCACATTTCTCTGGGGCATATCCTCTTTTGAAAACAAAGTTTGTAACAACTGAAACAATGCAAATAATTAAGAATGAAACCACCATTGCAAATGTTCTGAAAGGGAACAGCTGGCCATCACTGACATTAAATCCAGGATAGCGAATGAATTCTGGGAAGTTAAGAGTCATCTCTCCTGCACCAAGTCGTAGCAGCAATCCTGCTGCAAAACCAAGAATGGCTCCGTACGAGTTCGTGAATTTGAAGAATACAGCACAAGTTAACTGAGGAAGCACAATTACAAAGACTACATCAGCAGCTAGAATGAAAAGTCCATAAATAACGGGGACAAATATCGAAATCACAGTTGCCATTGCTCCAATGACAAATATAGACAGTCGTTGTATCCAAATTAACTCCTGGTCTGGAGCCTGAAAGATAAAGAATAAAGACAATCTGGTAACATAGAACTAGCTCCTTATAAAAATACTGTGATAGTACCATAAAAAAGCCTAAATTCCTCCTTTACCCCATGATTTACATTTTTTGTCTCATTGGCACATATATGTGTATATTTTTTATGTACATGTCTAATGTGGAACATCAATAGTTTAACACTGTGTTCTCACCCATTAATCTCGTCATCTGTAGTGAATCCACAATACATGTAATTCCATCAAAAATATGCACGCAGATTTAAAATATTAAACAATTTCTCACAGATCATTATGTGTCTGAATTAGCGGAAAAAAATTAGCAAAATTACATAACCCATGATGAAGTACATTTACTTTTCAGTACATCCCAAGGTCAATAAATGGTGTCTGTATGAATTTCATACTGCAAAGTTTTCTCATCTGCAAATCATAATACTTTATTTTTGTTTGAAAAACTGACTGATTTTAAGCTTTTTTCTGTTACTGTCATGTTTGCTCTTGGCAAAGTTAATCATATTTCTCAAATGAAGAATTTGAACAAAGCCAATATCTTGTGTCTCCAAGGCTTCAATCTTCTTTTTAACAGTAAAAACTTTTACATTTCCATGTCCCATTATGCACTGTAAATGTCCACTAACTAACACTTTTACACCTATTTGTCTGAATGACTACAGCAAGAAAAATTGTCAATGAGCAATGGGGTCATATTTATAGGGAATGGATGACATTATTCACTGGTCAAATGACTGTGTCTATCACTGCCAAGCCATGCTCACATGTTAGCTGCTTTCAATTTTTGATGTTTCATATATCATATATCATTAATTCTGCAACTAACTTTGATGATTAGCCATGTTCTTAAATTAACTGCTTCATAAATTCACATGAGATTTTTTTATCAACCACTGCATTGTTTGCTGCTTGGTTGTGCATGCAATTTAAAGTACATGTTGGATACTGTTTGAGCTGCAGTTATATACAGAATCCATTGAAAACAAACACAAAGAAGACTTAATGGCATCATTGTTCATGGATCAGTAATATTAAGATTAACACTTATGGGCTGACTTTCTTCAACAATAAACTAAGATCAAAGTTCTCCAAAGGCCCAGCTATTGGTTCCGATACTCATATTTCCCATGTTCATTTTGGCACAAAACTTGAAGAAAATTTCAGAAGCCACGCCTTTATTATTTTGTATTCGAATTCATACACGACCTCTTTCCCAAAATGATAATAAATTTTATACATGTTATTTTTTGTACTTTTAAGAAGATATTTTTTAATGTACGAGAATAATACATATAAAAATTTATGAACCATGCCATGATCATCTTATATCTGAATTCATATGCGACCTCTTCCCCAAAATGATAATAAACTTTTTACATGTTATTTCTCGTACTTTTATGAAACTTTCTTTTTCTTCTGTGTACAAGCATAATAAATGTATATGAAATTTCAGAGGCCATGCCACAATTGTCTTGTATTCGTACGCAATTTCTTTTCCAAAATGATAAAAACTTTTTACATGTTATTTTTCATACTTTTAAGAAGATATTTTTTGTGTATGAGAAAAATACATGTATGTGAAATTCAGGAGCCAGGCCACGCTCATGATATATCCAAATTCATGTTATAACAGTGCGTGCTATAGCAGGGTCACACTGTATTTGTAAACAATGTAATTAAAAATTATAATAACAAGAAACAAAAAGTTTTCAGGTATGTAAGATTAAACAGAAATCTCCATATCTGACCTTTAAGGCACTGGATTCATGATCAGAAGGGTGCCAGTTTAATTCCCACCAATGGCCACTCTGGCAAGCTACTTAAATCTACTTACCTACAAACTGTTGTTGTACAATAAAACACTAGGATCAGCCCAGAATATGCTATTAAGCTGGAATCAACCCAGAATACATTCAAATGCTGGAATCAGTTTAACACAGTATCCTTAAGCTGGGATTAGCCTAGCACAGTATACTTAAGCTGGGATTAGCCTAGCACAGTATACTTTAGCTGGGATTAGCCTAGCACAGTATACTTAAGTTGGGATTAGCCTAGCACAGTATACTTAAGCTGGAATCAGTTTAGCACAGTATACTTAAGATGGGATTAGCCTAGCACAGTATACCTACGATGGGATTAGCCTAGCACAGTATACTTAAGCTGGGATCAGCTCAGAATACTTATTAATGCTGGGATCAGCCTAGCATCGATTCTACTTGAGGTGTGATCAGCCCAGAATACAATGTAATGCTGGAATCAGCCTAGCACCAATTGGGAATCATCATAGTATTGTAGTGTCCATTTAGATTCTAGTTAGCAAGTAACCCTCACAGAGACAGAGCCAAATTTTAATTTAAACACTGATGGTATTGTATTTGTATATTGTGACTTGGTTGAATATTAGAAATAATAAATAGAAACTTGTTAAATGGAGAGAGAGAATGCAATATATTCATGTAACTTTAATTTTCTTACAATGCATGTATTAAACATTTCTTTGGACAAATTTGTATTTTGTTAAGCTTAAACTGTTGCTGTGCCATAAAACACACACATAAACACATATACTCTTTTAATGGTCATAAGTCTGAATTTTACAGCAGACCCTATCTGTTACCATGGACCAAGATAATGCAGATGAATAGGTTGATCTCTGGCACTAGCATGTGCATAGAAAAGGGGTAAAATTGCTGCGTGTCCTAGGTTGGTAATGTTCTCAATGTTTTCAAGTTTTTCCCACCACCACAAAAGACAATACTATGTGAGCTGCTGAAAGTCATTTGTAAAATGTTCAAGGATCTAACTTTTTGAAAAAATGACATTTTTGATAACTTTAAATGTTAATGAGGTGTTCTTTTTTTTTTACCTTCTGAGCAAGGTAAAGTTGTGCTTGAGTTAACCACAAGGAGTGGTTTCCAGTTAACTTTGCTGAAGAAATCCTCAATGTGAGACTGCAATTGGTTTTTATTGCACTTTTATCTTTGCAAGATGGTTATCCAAGTCCATACTTAAGTTTGTGAGTTGACATTATTTTAATTGTGCTGCTCAATTACAACTACTACAAATTTGAGAAAACAACTGCAGGTTTTCCACATGTCAATATCCCTTATTCAACCACCTGAGCCCTCCAACATCAGTCTTGTCTGAGAGAACCACATCAATGCATCTGTAATTAGGTCGGGGTTCTGAGTTACATGTCCATGAAAGGTCCAAATGCATGAGATAAAAATAATGTATTGGCTACAAAGTAATGAAGTCTTTCAGGGGAAATCCGCAGATCTGTGTTGACATTTTTGATGCATGTACAACCATAGCTTGTGATATGCATGTGCAACTTTGTAGTCAAACAAAATTTCTTCAAAAAGTTCCTTATGGCCATTAATCACAGTTTAGCCAAGCACCTGATCCATAGACTGAAATGCCATGAACATGTTTCAGTACTGCTCATTGTTTTGCTCTATCGAGTCTGTGGTGAGCAAGAGGAAAGACAGTGATGGTGTGTCTCTAGAATCCGTAAATGATAACAAATGCAATTCTCTAGTCAACAAAGGGATTATCACAGGCATCCATAATATTATTTACAAAAACACAACTTTGCCACCAGCAATGTTGGGGCTATGGCAAATTGCATCGTTGTCATATTTTGGTATAATATGACTGATATTGCCTCCAAAAATTGCCTTGTGGGCATCTCTGCAAAATCTGAATATATGGCTGAGAGGAACTGAAACATGAAGACAGCAATAAGCATCCAAGAAGTTGTGCTTGACACTACTATACTAATCCATTGGTGAAATTTTTGTTTGGATATAGCATAGGGGAACTACTGTGTCAGGTAGGGTGAGCATACCAGCAGCTTGTAAGTCAACACAACAACATCCTGAGCAAGCTGATGAATGGTATGTGGGGTATAATCTGCATGATCAGATGTATCCTTGATGAACATCTAAGTTAGTCCAGCAGATCTTGCATAATCATGACTGCATCTGGTGAGTCAAGGAATAATAGTGGTAGCATCAACATCTAAATTTCCTTTCAACTGATGTGATATCGTGCACTAATGAACAATGCCATGACAGAAATGTTGAAAATTCAACATGGGTACCAACGGCATAATTGTCATTGTCAGCTTGTACAAGTCTTCCCTCAATTTCCAAGAAGACCCTGCACAGTAGAAAATATCTAAATGTGCCATGCACTTGTAATTCTATTCATTCTGCTTTATTGGAAAGTATAGTTAACATAAATAATATTGAAAATCTTGGATGCTTTGATCTAACTACACAGGCAAGTCCATGTCAAATGTGGTATCTGGTGCATATTTGAACTGGGCCATCATTTATACATTACTGGTTTCATCTAATACTTTTTATGTCCCACCCACATTCCTATTCTGCTCCCCAATATCAGATATGAGATCATCAAATCAGTATTTGTGTGTGCCAGATGTTGTTAAGCGGCTTCACTGATGATTTTACTGACACTGACTGGCATTGTTGCTATTGATTGAAGCATAACCACTTTTGGTTGTGGAGTCGCTAATTGTCATTGTCGATCTTGAATCGACTGAACCATCTGCGATCCCAGACTTATCAGCTGATTCACGGTGGTGCTTTTGATGCTATGACTCATACTACAACTTGTTTAGCTATTGGTACAGTGTGTGAGGCCAGGGCTGCAAGAAGTTCAACAGATGCCCATTCCACAAGGGATTATTCCATGGAAGATACATGAGCACCATCAAGAGCGGATCACCCAGGGGGTTGCATTCAGAGAGAGCCCAAACAATATATGACCCTGTGCCACTTTGTCAAGGCTGAGGCTTGGTAAATGCCACTGATGGTGTCACAGTTAAGATTAACCTAAATTGCTGAGGTGACTCTGACAAAGGCTTGCACAACATTTTATCCCATATGTAAGATTCACTGAACCATGGGAATCTTGGAAATATGTTCAGGTCAAGTGAAAACCATTCAGTGATGCATGTCTGATGTCAAAAGCATACTGTTGGGGATTCAGTCAAGATGGCTGAGCTGAGCATGGGCTCATGTTTGTAGAGTCTCTGCAGTCACCAACAATATCCTTCTTTTGATCTCATCACTGATTGATTCAATCTTGTATGTGCCTATGGGAAGTCCAACAACATTCCAGGTTGTGCCCAAGTCTGACAAGAACATGAAAGATCCTTTGTGACCACAACCTGTGAAATTCCTTTTTACCAGTTCTACCATGACCAAGTAGATTTTGGGTAACAGTTCCACATGTTCTTCAATGAGCTTGCCTGCCGCATGTCTTAGAATTTTCCCCACAACTTTCTTTTATGTTGCTGAAAAGCAAATGGTTCTTTGAATACTCACTGATATCAAACTTGCATGCAAGTAATGCTGTGCCCATATCCATGTAGACTTCACTGGTGGTAATGTGCAATCAGCAATGAGTCTGAATCTGTGTACATCACCTTAATGTTGTTGCTGTACAGGACCTAAATGTTGTCACTGTACAGCATCTTAATGTTGGCACCATACAACATCTTAATGTTGCCACTGTCCAGCATCTTAATGTTGTCACTGAGCAGCATCTTAATGTTGTCACCATACATCACTTTCATGTTGTCACTGTACAGCATCCTAATGTTGTCACAGTACAGCATATTAAAGTTGTCACTGTGCAGCAGCTTCATCAAGTAATAGTGGAGATTGTACATGAGCAGCTTTGATAAATTCAACACCAATGCACCAACATAAATGGGTTTCATCAAATTCAGTTTGGAAATTTTGCTCTTAACTGCTACCAATTAAGCATCAAATATCTTTAGTGATTTGAATGCAGGCTGGCAGTAAAGTTTTCATTGATCACCGTCAAGGATGAGGTCAATATGAATTCATTTAGCAAATTCTCCAAAGTTTCCCTGAACAGATCACTGTTCATCAGGTTGAAGAAGTCCTTTTAAAATTTGTTCTTCATGGCCATCTTCATGTCTGTATTCATCTAAATGTAAGGTGTCATCCACATGCACTGGTGCAATACATGATGGATTCATGACACACATTCCCAAACACAGACACAACTGCAGGTTTTTTATATGAATAACCCAGTTGAGCACTGGATGCAGATTTGACACAGCTTGATATATTCAGTGAACTTATGCCTGGTATCATCCACATAGCTGCCAGCCCTCCAGACTCGCAATTAGTGAAAAGTGGGATAAAAATTAGTGCATTTTGAATGCAATTAGTGAAAAATTATATCTCCAACTCCATCCACTTCAATGGTCAGTCCTGCATTATATGAAAATCCCAAAATAAAACTAAAACATATTATTTACATTGATTACATGTACTACTTTATTTGCAGCCAAATTTACTGATATACACAAACTTCACGCTATTTGTCATCATATGATGCTGTGGTAGTCTTGAAGTTCCTCAATCAGGTTATGGTAAATTTGTTTTCAAAACAGTTCAGGCTTGCCTGCTGGTTAATATTGGTAACTAAAATTGTTGCAAATTTTCAGCACCTAAGGAGGCACCAAAGTTTGTCTTATTTTTCCTCACAATAGGAAATAATCTTTCACTGTCATTGTTGCTGATCTCCAACTGAGAAAGACAGGTTATGTTCAACAAGAAAGTTCACAAACAATGCTTCAGCACTGGTAGCATGCAAGACTTGAGTAGGTGGCTTAAAGTACTCCAAAACTGAAATCCGCTGGGGGTGCTATAGCACTGTGCTTTTTCACATTGTTCTGCCACATGCCCACATGTATCATTGCTCACAATTTATCTCTCATACATGTACTATATAATAATATTACTACATGGTACATGTATGACAGGTAAACTGTAAGCAACAATACCAGCCCTTGTGCACATTCCCAATTGTAAAATTCGTGGCACACTACTGTGCGAAAAGCATAATGTACATCAATGTTTGATGGCTGAATGCTAGGCCAAATTTTGGTGTACTCCAATCTATACTTCACTTTTTGTGGAATACAAATCTTTTTCCTTGAAGGTGAAAACATTTCAACTGCAGTGTAGCTTAATTACGAAATGGTATTAATCCAGAAGATGAAACGTCAAATGGTGAACGATTGGTGTCGATGCATGTGTGGAAAACTGTGAACTCAAGCAAATTACGATATATGCTAATCTTTCAATCTCAAAAATTCCAACACTAGAAAAAACTGTCTTCATGTAGTTTCCCAACCTCTATGTGCTTTCTGCTACCAATGTGCATCCTCACATTGTCCCTATCACCATGCCCAATGCTAAAATTTGTGGCACACTGTGCAAAAAGCATGATGTATATCGGTATTTGATGGCTGAATGCACGGTGAATTTTGGTATATTCCAAACTCAACCTCACTTTTTGTGCAATACATTTCTTTTTCCTGGTGGTGAAGATGTTTTCAAGATGCAATGCCGAATGGTAATTCAAATCAGTGTTGGCAGCGCATACATGGAGAAAAATTCTGGTTAGTTTCATTCAAACGCTTTTGTAAAACTACTCTTATATGTATAGATTAAAATACGCTAAAATGCTTGCTACTGGGCCAACTGTATGAATTGGCTATAGTTCTACTAATATCGTGACTAGCAGTACCGGACCATTTCGGCAACTTCTGATATCACAACTAGCACTTAACGTGAAAATTTAAAATAACTGAGAATTGGGGAATTCGTGATTTTTTTGCATGTGGTGTGAAACTGTAAATTGCTGTAGAAAAGTCGTGAAATTCATGCCAAAATCGTGAGGGTTGGCAGCTATGCATCCATGAGTGCAAACTGCAACAGCCATTTGTATGGAACCAACAGTGCTTGCTGGGCCAATGGAGAATCATTGTGTCATTGGTTGTATCATTGCCCACCATAAACATTGTTTGCCTCAGGAAACATGCTGTAACTGTTCTAATGAGCAGAGTTGTAATCATAACCATGCTCATTGTTTGCTTGAGTGAGACAGTGACTCACCATGGAAATCCCACCATGGATGTCACTTTTGATAGAGAAATGTTGATCAATCTCAGTAAACAGTCACAACTCGATCTTGGTTTTTGACATTAATACATCCAAGGCCATTCCTGGTGGGGCTGAGCTTTTACATGTGCATGTTGGTATCATGAAATGTCTCAAAGACATCAGTATGTAGCAGCATGTTGGTGTGAAAATATAGATTGTGGTAATGGATGAGATTTCTATAACCAAATGCCGACCAGATGTTGTTTGTATGCATGTAGTCATCGGTGAAATGCCTCCATGGGACAGTGATGAACGTAAGGCATCTTTGATAAATTGATATAATGCATTCAAGCTAATAGCAATTTATTCTTTACTCTGATGTTACAAACACACTATTGATCTACTAAGTTAATCCCTGCATTAACTGCAGACATGAATTCTTGCAGAATATTATATGAATCAAAATGTGTAGTTTCTAATGGCAATATATAATAGTCCACTGCAATTCTCTGATAATGAATCACTTACATATTACCAGCATATATTGATCTGTCTGTACACTGCAGTCCCCCCCACCCAACACACACTGAACAACCTTAGGAGTGTCAAAATATGCATGTTTGAGATGATGGCTCCCCAACCTGACACACATGACATGCACTTTCACACTGGCTACAATCACAGATGCATATGTGTGTGTGTGTGTGATTTTGATTTTTAATGTAGCTTTAACAATTTTTCAGTCATATCGCTATGATGTCTGCAGTGTGGCAGTTTATAGTGATGTCTAGCACTGGGGCATCATGCCACAGACATGTAGCATGATGTCCCAGCCAGTCACATTATCCTAACACCATGCCGACCAGTCCTAACACTAACCTCTTAATGCTGTGAGCCAAGTGAGGCAGCTGTTAGTACCAATTTTATAAGTCTTTGGTATGACTCAGCTGAGGATCAAACCCGCAACCTCCCACATCCAAGTCGAATGCTCTGACCACTAGGCCACCCGAGCGCTTTAGATGCATATATGTGCAAAATCCCCAATGGGGAAAGTCATGAGGACTCTAGAAGAGGTTTCAGGTTGGGAAAGCTGGAACTGGTCAAGACATCCAGTTTCAAAGCCCTATTATCCCACTGGATTATTTATTATAAATGAACATAATAAGTACTTAGCAAAGTAAAGAAGACACAAACCATAATTTATAACTATAGCATTAGACAGAGTCATTACATCTATATACAGTTTTTGAGTTTTTCATGTGAATAAATCATATTGATAAATTTCCACTGTTCATCATCTTTCATAAACATATTATGATGCATATTACTGAGCAGAATTAAAAACGCTATTAAAACAAGTACCCAAATGTACTCTACCATCGGATATAGTGTGGAGGGGAGAGGCTGGTGCCTTCTATATTGGCTTGGAAAATATGTCGCTGCGACTATAAATTTATGGGTTAGCTTAAACACCCCCCAAACCCCAACCACCAAAGCACAAAAGTGAATTTAAATTGATTTACAGTATTTAAAATTATATTAAAATTATAAACAATGTTACAATGGTCGAAGATCACAGACTCCTCTTATCAAATTAACAAATGGTGAGTGAATTTCTTCAGTATTATTACACCTCTCCATAATGAGATCATAATTTTTTATTGTTAAAGCTGATTTACTCCAGGTCATAAATCACTCAAAACTTTCTAAGGTCTTACAGATATTTTGATAACTTCATCATTTTCTTGCCACTGTGCTTATTAAAATTATATAAATTTTGTTCTGTTGATTATTTAATAATTTACAGCAGCCACAACTATGTCCCCTTAGCTTCAATCTCTGCCAATGTTTAAAACAGTGATACACCTTTTTAAAAAGTGGCACCATACTGATATAAATTCTTTAATTTTAATTTTTGGGCTACTGTATGATAATGCAATAAAGTTATAAACAACGTTAACTACAACAGAAGTGCCTGATGCAAAAGAAATACGCTATTGTAAGTTTACCCATATTACTTACATAAAAGAATCTGCATGGATGATGTCATAATAATATGAACATGTCATTTTGAGTTGTACAGCATGCATAGACTTTACAAAAGTGGACTACCTTCATATAAGTTGTGAGAACTTTGACATAAATTCAGTTTAAATAATTTTGAAACCTGTTTTCTGAAGAGCTGCCTGTAAATATTGTGAGTAAACATAGAACTGGAGCCCAGTATAGCGCTGTCCATTGATGACATCACTGCTGCTGATATGGCACCCAGACCTAGAATAGGGAATGAAATTTTATTCATGTCCGTTGAACTTACCATATATACTTGCTTATAAGACAAGTCCAACTGCAAATTGCACAGACCCAGATCTGCCTTTCCCATATTGTGCCAGCAGATCTGGGTCTGTGCAGTTTGTTAGGAGTAATCAGTTGAACAAACAAAATAGACCCTGATCTGCAGGTACATTATGCTATGGCAGATATTAATCTTTGGTGTCTGCATTGACTTGACTTAAAAGCTAATACATACAGTAAAATCTGCTTGTGATACGAAAAGCCCATGTAAAGTTGTGTATCCTGGCTTTTCTTTCTGTACATTCCCAAATTCTGAGCCTGTCCAATACAAAACCAATATACTTGGTGTTTAATTTATTTCTAATGAAAACTGCCTTTCAATGTTAAATTTTACACTTGTGAGAATGTAACCATTGCAGTTTATTACAATATATTAAAAGTCTGACATAATAAGTCAATTTAAATTGTCCATTCTAATATAGTCAAACCTGTTAATATCAGCCACTCATGGGAAAAAAAACCCAGCCAAACTGTATGACTTGGTTTTATAATGAATACCATCATTATTATTACCAACTGATTTAACTTAATACACTATTTAACAAAGTCATCAAATACACGTGTATGTTGTTCTCTACCAGTTATGTTCCACACATAACTACTGTATCATGCTCACTTTAGCCTTAAATATAGATTAAATCGTAACTGATGCTTGAAACAGACTATTTAAAAAAAATCACTGATAACAGTTTGTACTGTGCACCATGACAAAATACTAATTTCACAAGTAACTTACAGCTTACATGTTACAAAAGATTTGCTCTCTGTTTGGCCAACTTGTATGATTAAGTTTAGGAACAGCTGTTCACACTTCAAACAATATCTGGATTGAATTGTTTGCTCAGCTCCCCAAGATAAAAAAAATCTAAAGAATTTTGTTTTCTCATTAGTATTTTGAGTATAAATTCTTATAAATTTTGATACTATTACAACATTGCATGCACATTCACAAGTTTCAAGATCTGGATTTCTATGCCTTCCTCCCTCATGCCAGCCACAGTATTGAAGCAAATATTATTGTTAATGATATAATCTTATCCTTGCTGCTCAATTTTTTATATCTCTGATTCGATTTTATGTACCTGACCGCTCCGGTGGCCTAGTGGTTAGAGCGTCCGCCTCGGATGCGGGAGGTCGTGGGTTCGATCCCCGGTCGAGTCATACCAAAGACTTACAAAAATGGTACTAACAGCTGCCTCGCTTGGCGCTCAGCATTAAGAGGTGAGTGTTAGGACTGGTCGGCCTGGTGTCAGGATAATGTGACTGGGTGGGACATCATGCTACATGTCTGCGGCATGATGCCCCAGTGCTAGACATCTCTATAAACTGCCACACTGCAGACATCGTAGCGATATGACTGAAAAATTGTTAAAGCTACGTTAAAAATCATAATCACATCACATCACATTTTATGTACTTCCAATGACCGATTCAACACATAAATAGTTTAAATTAAAAGATTTGAGATATGTTAGATAATTGCAGACCTGCCAATCCTAACATAACCTTCTATCTAAGGCAGTAGATTTTTTCCCGTAAAAGAGACCAATTTTCAGTAAAGGGTAACAAAATATCATGTACCACTATTGTCAAGTTGGTAAATATGCACTTAAAAGGTTATATTCATGACTGATGCAGAAATGGTAAACATAATGTTCAACTGAAAGGTTTGTAAAGTATTCCTCTATACTATTCTGTAATGACTATTAACACTTTTTAACAGTCTTATTTTTCTTGTTTATATTGAACATGTATTGTTTGTTGCATGCAATAATTTGAAAATTCTATTAGCGTGTCTGTGATTTGGATTTTTAAATATAGCTTTCACAATTTTTCAGTCATATCGCTATGATGTCTGCAGTGTGGTAGTTTATAGTGATGTCTAGTACTGGGGCATCATGCCGCATGATGTCTCGTCCAGTCACATTATCCTGACACCATGCCGACCAGTCCTAACATTAACCTCTTAAAGCTGAGAACCTAGCAAGGCAGCTGTTGGTACCATTTTATAAGTAGTCTTTGGTATGACTCGGCCGGGGTTTGAACCTGTGACCTCCTGCATCCGAGGTGGACACTAACCACTAAGCCACCAGAGCGGTCAAAAATTCTATAAGCAACAGTTTAATCATACAGATGTTTTGCATGATAAAATATGTGCAGTTTAAAGCATCTGAGGTACTCCTTTAATATTAGTCTGGTTCCATAACCAACTCTACTAAATCTAATAAGAAACCCTGATCCAAATCAAAAAGGAACAAGCCAGTATCCAGATTTTACAACAATCATTTTCTGCAACTTTTGCCTTTATTCTGAAAGTCGGTATTTTAAGGGTCAAAAGAATTAATATCTCTCCTGAAAGATAACTTTTTATCCTCAGACTGACTTTTAATTTACAAGTAAAACTTTAAAAAAAAAAAGATTCTGAACAATATCTGTCACACAGTCACAATGGCAAATTTCATTTCTGTTGTAACTTTATATCTACTTTTCCCCAAGATGCAGCAAAGGAATTGTTTCAACCCTCTCCCCCCAATAATCAAAGTTGCCTTGCTTCTGAATTTATATATTTACATCTTCAAATTACACTGACAGTGTGACATGAGTGCAGCAAGTACAAGTAATATAAGAATACTGACACATTAATTCACATAGACCTTAAGATAGCCTTTCTCATTAAATAAAAGTTTAACTGTATGCATAGCGAGGCAACTGTCGACACAATCCAGTAACTACTATAAGCTGAGACAAACCTTAATCTGGTTAGGACACACCTGCACACATGACTTCTATGAAGGAATTTTGCTGGGGGTTGGGGGTGGGTGGATTAGAATATCCAGTGTTACCATGTAACATGTAACTGCTATATAAATATACACCTGCTTAAAAAGGGCTGTATATATGACCCCATCTGTTTATAGTTTACATATTTCACTTGTGTAAGTTTCGGTAAGTAGATGCATGTACACTAAATGACTTTTATCTCCAAAACATCAACAGATCTGTATATTTTCAGGATCCATATCATAAAACTTGATGCCAATTATGGATGTTGTTAATAATACTGCCATCATCATCATAATGATTGTCATTGTTATCATGATCACCACAACCCTTGTCATCATCTTTAGTGGCAAATCTATCTGCTTGAATGATCCATAATGATTTAATGTCCGTTTCTGAACTGTTACCTAGGATGGCAACTGGCTGCGGAGTAAATTCATGAAGTACGTAAGGCAACACCATGCTTGCTTTCCCAGCAAGGACAGGGGACATGCCCAAACTTGTGGAGTTCCAGTCTGAAACAGAAAAAACCCCCACAAAAAAGTAAGATTTAAAATGCACAAGAAGATGGCCATAACTTGCATGACAAGCCCATAGTCTTTGATAATGAAGGCATTTACATAACCCCCAAGTACAAAAATACTGACTGCTTATGGCAAAAATACTGATTTTCAGAAGCATATAATTACTGATTTTTTAAAACTGTAATGCATATGTAACTATTTACAACATTCTACAACTATCAGTAAAGCAGGACAATAACTTACTTATTTAATGTCAAAGCTGCATTTGTTGCACTCTTGCACCTTCTGAACGGGCACCCTGTTCCATTCGGGTGCTCATTTAGAAGGTGCAAGAGTGCAACAAACTCATGCTCAGAGAAAGGCTGTTAATAGGAGCCTTTTCCACACCTTGTTTTTTCAATCAGTATCAATCCCAATGTACCATCATTCATTGATCATCTGAATTCTGTGTGACTTTTTATTACTAATCTGTTTACATTTAAGCATGAGATTTTACTGTCTGGACAAAGTGTGCAAAATAAATTGCCAGCAACACTATCAACTGAAAGAGGAAGGTTCATTTCTAAAAGAAATAAAATGAACTTCCAATTGAATTACATCAAGGTTCTCTCTGGTATTTATAAATGTAGTAAGTACAGGCTGTATTGTTGATGATGAAGCAATATGCTGATGTTTGTGAGCTTTTCGTGCTGTTTTATGTCATGGCCCAATAGCGAAATCACAATTACACAATTTGCAATATGTAAAGTTTTCTCCTTTACTAGATGGTTTCACAGATCTAAACATGACAGCACAGTTGTCCTTCTAGTGCTGCTTTCTTTTCTTTGTTGGAGAAAATTCTGAATCTTCTGCTTTCCTTTTCGACACAACAAGAAGTTGAATATTATGAGGACGAGATACAGTGATAGTGGCAACTGCTTTGCGCAATCCAATACGGTGGTTAACGACTGGCATGGTAGCCTTGATTTTGAATGAACCAATACTATTATATAACTGTTTCCCTATATACATGTGATACATTTACTTTCAGAAAGGAACCGGGTGTCCGTTCTAAAACAGAAAATTGTAAAAAAAGTTTTAATTTTTTGATTAAAAAAATCAGATTTTTAACAAGAAAAACATACACCTATATTCAGGTCCAAAACACGGAACAAATACTGGAAAAATGGGACACTTGATGGCTATGCATTTATCTAGGGTATGGATGTAGATACAGATGGACATAAAGACATGTACAGTAATGCCCAAGTGACTACTGTATCATATAGACATGTACAGTGATGCCCAAGTAACTACTGTATCATATAGACATGTACAGTAATGCCCAAGTGACTACTGTATCATATAGACATGTACAGTGATGCCCAAGTAACTACTGTATCATATAGACATGTACAGTAATGCCCAAGTGACTACTGTATCATATAGACATGTACAGTAATGCCCAAGTGACTACTGTATCATATAGACATGTACAGTGATGCCCAAGTGACTACTGTATCATATAGACATGTACAGTGATGCCCAAGTAACTACTGTATCATATAGACATGTACAGTGATGCCCAAGTGACTACAGTATCATATAGACATGTACAGTGATGCCCAAGTGACTACTGTATCATATAGACATGTACAGCAATGCCCAAGTGACTACTGTATCATATAGACATGTACAGTGATGCCCAAGTGACTACTGTATCATATAGACATGTACAGCAATGCCCAAGTGACTACTGTATCATATAGACATGTACAATGATGCCCAAGTGACTACTGTATCATATAGACATGTACAGTAATGCCCAAGTGACTACTGTATCATATGGACATGTACAGTAATGCCCAAGTGACTACTGTATCATATAGACATGTACAGTAATGCCCAAGTGACTACTGTATCATATAGACATGTACAATGATGCCCAAGTGACTACTGTATCATATAGACATGTACAGTGATGCCCAAGTAACTACTGTATCATATAGACATGTACAGTAATGCCCAAGTGACTACTGTATCATATAGACATGTACAGTAATGCCCAAGTAACTACTGTATCATATAGACATGTACAGTGATGCCCAAGCGACTACTGTATCAATCTTTTGCCAAGTAATGCTTGAAAAGAAATATACAAATTTTACTTTAATTTTGTGATAAAATGTGTAAATTTATGTCAACAGTTGTAACATTTATCTCCACTGAGTTAATCATGAAGGTGGAGTGATCAAGAGGCAATATGGACAGTCATTAAAGATGGGTGGCCAAAGTAGTAAAGCCATCCTCAGTAGACGCCTCCTTAAAATGTACACTTGCTTATAAAGTACAGTATTATGAACCCATTCTGTTTATAGTTTATATAATATTTCACATCTATATAAAGAACACCTACTCGTTAAGAACAATGTATATGATCCGCTTCTGTTTATAGTTTATGTATATAAAAGACACACTTCAAGGCAAAGACAAGGACCAGGCAACTGGTAGTGCGAGAAATGCTGTTTGCGGATGACAGTGCCATTGTAGCACACAAAGCACAGGATATGCAGACATTAGTGGGCAAGTTTTCCAAGACTGAAAAACAATTCAGCCTGAAAATAAACATCAGTAAGACAGAATGCATGTACCAACTGGTAAAACTCTTCAGCACACCTCCTCCACCAACCCCCATAACCATCGATGGTGAGGACCTAGTCCAGTGCAAAAACTTTGTCTACCTTGGTAGTACTATCTCAGGCAATGCTAGCCTTGAGAGTGAGATAACATACAGGTTGGGGAAAGCCAGCACTGCTTTCGGCAAGCTACAGCACAGGCTCTGGAACAATACTCATGTGTCAGCTCGTGTGAAAGGGTAAGAATATCATGCCATAGTGATGTCATCTCTCCTGTATGGTGCAGAAACCTGGACGATCTATCGTACACGGGCAAAGAGACTTCATGATTATATGATGCGCTACCTCCACCAAATTCTACGAATTAAATGGGAGGACAAGGTCACAAACATAGAAGTAATGAAGCGAACAGGACTCCTGTCTATGACCGACCTTCTTATTGAGAAAAACCTAAGATGGCTTGGTCATGTCCATAGGATGGATGAGGGGAGACTCCCAAGGCAACTTATGTACTCACAACTGAAGAAAGGAAACAGAAATCAAGGAAGACCACGGCTAAGATTCAAGGATGTATCTAAGAGAAACATGAAAGCTAGACAGATTGACACCAGGAGATGGAATACTCTGGCTCAAGATCGAGAGGAATGGAGGAGAAGCATCTCAGCGAGACCTAAGCCATAGGACAGTCAATGTCGACCCACCGACGGACTGCAATGATGATGATGATGATGATATAAAAGACACACTCATAAAGGATAGTATACATGCCTCCCCTGTTTACAGTTTACATAATATTTCTCTTGTATATAAAACTGTCCATAAAAGATGATAATTTTGGTCCCTTGGGTGTACATTATACACAGATTTCACTCTGCATGGTTTGCAAAGTTGACAATTTGTATAGAACACATGGGAAATAATCTGAAATAACACTTTTTCATAACAAAATCAGCTAAACAGTTGATCTTTGAACAATTCTGTTTGAGCATGACCCAAAAAACATTTGAACCAACATTTATCTGAAAAACAACTAAGATAGAACTAGCCTCATGGAATATTCCTAAAAACTTTGATCAAAATTGGTCCAGTGGTTTTGGAGAAGATGACAAAGATAAAACATTCTCCATCTGATTTTTATGCAAACTAAATGGTTGTCAAGGAAACAGCTGTGATACATCATGTAATAAGGAACATTCCTACAAAGTCTGATTAAAACTGACCCCTTGCTTTCTATTTTTGGAGAAGTCAAAAATATATTCTCTACTTGTTGGTACAGAAGCCAAACATCTGCTAGAAATGTCATCAAAAACATGACTTTGATCAAACCTGTCCTTGCAAGTAAAAAATTTGATTCAAACTGGTGCAGTGCTATGGTTTGTTTTTGTTTTTCATTTTAAAAAATACATTATACCTCTGTGGAAACCAATGGTTGTTAATGAAGGCACCCAAAAGAAAACTTGAACGGAACATGTCATAAATCAGATTCTAAAAAGTTTGATAAACACCAGCCCAGTGGTTTTGAGGAAAACATAAAAGAATAAGATTTACTTTTGGCCTGTTGTGGGGAAAAAATGGTTAATAGTTAAACCACTCAAAAAAAGCTAAAACTGACTGAAAATGTTCTACAATGTGTTTCACAAAGTACCATTTAAAAAATGTGACACATATTTGATAAGCTTATCATGAAAGATACAGAATCGACACAGGGCAATGACATTAACTCTAATGGTCTTTGTCCAGGTGACATAAAGATATTTAAGATCATTTATTGTTATGCCTCTGAATTTTTCTGAATTTCATTTTCTTGATTAATTTTAAAAACTAGGCTCATATGATTATTTTGAAATTTACAGAAAATAAAAGAAAACAAGTTTCCAGAACTTCTAGGACAAACACAACTGTTTAACTTACTAGCAGAAACTGAGGCTGCCCCAATCAACAATGATGGTGTGACTAAAACTAGGGCACTAACTGCTCCCACCATAGACAGTACTTGCGCCTGGTGCCCACTTCGTACAGAAAGCACTCGCTGGAAATATGCCTGCCAGGGGATAGTTCCAAATGTCTGAAACGTTTTTGCAATTTTTTTTTAACAATTATTATGCAAATGGTCTTTTTCAAACATAAAGAATCACAGGATTATACTCCATCATTCTATTACTTGACTTTACCACTGATTTGAGCCTAACTGTTTCTTTAATGGCTTTGTGGGTATTGTGTTCCCATAATTGAGACCCACAACTGGAACAGACTTGGCCTTTTCCATTGCATGCTTGAAAAGAAATTGGATATAAACATGGCCATTTTGAGCTGTCCTCAAGCATGGTGTTGTTATTACATCATAATAGTTTCATTTATATCCCGATGACCTGTCGTAACAAACAGCATTATAAACAGTCTGAAGCTACCGAAAAATTACCTTCTCAAGAGGCACCAGTGGTGCATGCCTGACTGGAGATCCCTGTGCAACGGGTTACAATGATCTGTATCTTTGGGCAAAGGATGTTTGGGTGAAACTATTCATCAATATGTTAATGTATCAATACTTTTGCTGTAATGCTACACATATTGATGCAAGTAGTGGAAAATTGATACAAAATGATATTTACCATATGCAAATTATTTTAATCTTCAGCAGTCATGAAAAATTGTATTAGTCATTTGCCTTGTTATTCTTTCAATTGAGAATTCATCTGAAACAGCTGTTGCAAGCAGATGCACCCAGTTTTGTTATTTAAAACAAAAAGGGCATGACAATAATCACTCACCATCTACAAATTAATACTAAGTGATGTGGTTTGTAACAATGCCCCCCTCCCCTCTTCCCTGGACAATTCCATGGCAATTATTTTATTGCAACAGCTCACTTGGAATGCAGGAGTCATAGTTTCCTCTGACCCTTGCCACCTCATTTTGATATTTGGACATTTATGTTGGGGTGTATGGTCAGAGTATTGCCTATCAAAACATTGGAATTTACAAACACCATATGATGTTGGCATACGGCAGACAATTCCAGCCAAACTAGCAAGCTTGGATGCCCTTACACGGGTAATACCTACAAGAAATTGATAGGAAGATGATTTATTTTCTCAGAAACTGCGAGTACAACATTCTGTATGTCTTTAATCTGTTGACAGACAAGATGAAACTACAGCATTGATGAAATTTGCCCTGGAACTTGCCATTGGCATTGCTAGTCACATGAAATGAATGGTTCTTAACTAAATTTGACTGGCATATTGTGCCCAGGAACAAGCATTATGTCGCAGTTTGAATTTGCATCAAAGAAGTTTTACAAATGCTTGTTTAAGATAAGGGCTACCAGGAAAACACCAAATGGCAGATTCCCAGCATGGTTTATCTTCAAATGAGGATGTATGTGTTTGTATGCTGATGATATATGATTGTACCAAGTCAAGCAGATGTTTTTCATTCCATGCTTCAAAGAAAACAAATTTTATTTTACTTTGTACAAATCTGAATTCCAGTAATTTATTCTCAACTATACAAAATTGCTTATCTGAGTTGTATGCACTGACTCCCCACCTTGGATCACAAAACGTATTTTATGGCAGGAACCCCCAAAATCCTCCCCCATAACAACCTTGACCCCTGACCCAGAAATTAATAGGTCTTTTCCACAGCTTAAGTGCACACCTTCCACAAGCTCTCGTAAAGGTATGTTGTCCAGAATAAAGTTATTACGCAAAAGCCATTTTTCATTTTTCAGTCAGGTGCCTTAACTGTCACCTTTTGAACTCAGGATCAACAGATTGGCTTCTTTCCTACACAATGCGCAAGTCATCCGTGAACTATGGTGAAGGTTGGTGATTAAAAACTTAAATTTTTGTGTTGAAACTAGTAGTACAGCTTATATTCCTAATATTAATTGGATTGGGGAATACTTTCGAAGGAGAAATGCCATTCTATCTCCATCTAATTGGATCAATGCATGCAAAAACTTTAAAATATAAAATAACAAGTCATCAAGCTGTAAAAGAACAAAGAACAAAACCAATCACAAATATACCCTACCATTGCAACGAAGAGATCAATCCACTGCCCACTCATCCTGGCATCCACAGAGCCCAGCCATTGATATTTGTATTGACCTATGTCCCCAACTTCACTGTTGGTCAAAACAAATGGTACACTCAGGACCTGTACAATGTCAGACACTGCATATGAAGAAATGTGCGAATAATAAGCTGTACATTAACATATACTGAATTCATCAAAGTAACTAATTATGAGCTTTAATTATAAATAAAATAGTACATTCATTATTGATCAAGGCATTTAGAATGTTTATTAATCATTTACAAAGCTACTTAAAAAATACATATATACATACTCTATAGGTGTGAGTGTATGCAAAGATCTAAGACATAACCATCAACACATACACAACAAGCAACTCAAATTATCTATGTGCAGTAATTATTTTTACCAATTTGCTAATTAGGCCTAATACGGATAAAGAAATTCTACAGCAATAAACTGATGAGTCAGAATAAAGAAAATTATTCCAACTCAGAATCTCACAAAGTAGGACTGCCATTAAATAATTAATATCAAGGACACATACAAACACTGTATCTGTATTAATGATAATATAGGATATTCTAACATTAAAATGATCTTGAAACATATCCAAAAGACATAAATACAACCAAAAATATTTTTTAAAGGACAGCATAACTTTTAAATTAGAGTTTAAATAACACACAATACATAGGTTCAATAGACACTTTATTGTACATATAAAATAATCTTTGGCATAACGGGGGCAAATCCGGTCACAGCACACTGCACCAGCCCAGCTCTGAATTTGTTCTACAGGAATACCTCAGGAAGAGAGACTTATGGGAGTCTGTAGGGTTGTGAAGAGTGTCCGACACCTGAATGTGGAGCCGCAAGGGGCTGATACGAGGTATATAGGGACACTGATAACCGAAACTCAACAAGTCTGATCCTGAGGATGCTATGATAACCAACATCAGCCGATACTCCATATATGCACTGTAGGAAGCGGGTATGAAGTATATATGGGCATAATAGCTGAGTACATTTAAGTACTGACACAAATTGGGGTTCAAAAGCAAAGTTGTGAATGCATGAAACTTGGCAATGGCCAGCTCTGAATTTGTTCTACAGGAATACCTCAGGAAGAGAGACTTGTGGGAGTTTGTAGGGTTGTGAAGAGTTTCTGAAACCTGTATGTGGAGCCGCAAGGGGCTGATATGAGGTATATAGGGACACTGATAACCGAAACTCGACAAGTCTGATCCTGAGGATTGCTATGATAACAAACATCAGCCGATACTCCATACATGCACCAGGGGAAGCGTGCATGAAGTATATATGGTCTAATAGTTGAGTATATTAAAGTACTGAAAAAACTTGGGGTTCAAAGTAAAGTTGTGAATACATGAACTTGGGCAATGGCGCCTGAAAACAGAACCGGAACAGTATGCTATGTAAGAAATGCCCCAAATAAATGACATGGTGGAAGGAGGGGAGGCGGGTGGTTCTTTCCGCAGATAATTTTAAGTTAAATGCAGCATTGACACTGAAAAGCACACATCTCTAAAGGCATCCCAGTTGCTGTATGAATGCCACAAACAACTGACATAATGTTTGATCACATGCTCCAACTCAGTCATCTGATTGGTTCAACATGACAACATATCTAAATTTAGTTACTAGCTTATTAACATAATACTGGCTACAATGACATCATGTCTGGCAGAGAAACCCTAGTAGACAAAGAGGGGCCCAACAAGGGGCCAGAGAAGGATGCACTGTGTAATACTTAAACTATATCTAATCAATTACATTACAAAATGTATTCACAGAACGCAAATGCCTCATCACAATCAGGGCTTAAATATAATGCCTGCATACACAGAAAGTTTGCGTTATTTATGGAAAATGCAAGTTGAGATTTCAAGCTATTGAATCTTTTTGAACGTGCAAAATTTTCTTGTGATATACAGCAAAATGAGAAAGGTTTTACAATTGATTAGATTACATTGAGATAAGCTTTTAAGCATATAGCCCAATACTGTGGTGATATGATAATATGATACTGATAATAAGCAATGCCAAGTAAATGGGAGCTAACTGCTTTAATTTACTGCGATTAGTGATGCTTAGTGGTTACAATTTAATGAGTTTTTCCAGAGTTAAGCTCCTTTATTAAAAGTGCTAATGGTGGAAATTTTGTGTTAACAAGTACACACTGAGGCAGCTGACCCATGCTAGACTGGGCAGATATTGAACCCATGATCTTTGGATCATGACTCCTCCAGTCTTTTAATCCAAACAACTAGGATACATATGTGATACATTTTTTGGAGCAACAAACTGAGTCTGAGAGAAAATGTTTTTGAGGTCATGCATTTAAATTATTGCAAACTGCAAACAAAGTTTTCTCCCTTTTGCCACAAATTAATATAGTTGCAGAATAACTGTAATATATACTTAGCTTATTCAATAGCCCTGAGAAACCAGTGTAAGTTGAAAATTTACTTTTCCCAGGGAGATTTTAACAGTTAAAAAAAGCTAGTACCTTGAAATCGGCAGTATGTTCCAGCCAGATGTTGCTCCAATTGCAGCATAGAAATCTGATGTTCCTTCCTTAAAATGGGCCTAAATTAAAATTTACCTGAAAAAATGCCAGCAGGTATGGACAATGATAAGGGCAATTTTTAATTCTAGGTGCATTTTAATGACAGAATGACTGATTCATGTTATCAGTCAGAAGAAACAAAACATATGGTACAGTGTGACCCCGCTATAGCACGCTTCATTATAACACGAATTTAGATATAACATGGTTGTGGTATGGCTCCCGAAATTTCATATACATGTATTTTTCTCGTACACAAAAAAAATTCTTTCTTAAAAGTACGAAAAAAACAAAAAAAAGAGTTTATTATCATTTTAGGGAAGAGATCACATATGAATATTACAAGACAATCATGGCGTGGCTACTGAAATTTTATATGCATTTTTCTCATACACAAAACAATAGTGTTTTCTTCTTAAAAGTACAAAAAATAATGTGTAAAAATTTATTCAGGAATCGCGCAATGTCGTAAATTGCGATTTTTTTCCCTTATTGGGGGCAAACTATACCATCTGGCGATTTTTTTTATTGGCAACATTGTTGGCTGTTTAAACTTGTATATCCAACCATTTGTTTGTAGTGGAGAAATTCAGAGGCCCCATGAAAGGAAGCCGTAAAGTTGATGTAAAATGCACTGAAATTTATTGTTACATAAAAAAATTCTTTGTCCATATTGACAAACCATCTTAACAATACATTTTTATATCAAAATCCGCTTATGTTGACATCTAGCATGAATACTGTATGTTTTGAAATATCCCTTTTTTTCTTCAAATTTACATTTCTGGTAGCGGAGATCAACAGGGACGAGGCATTATCTCATAATCTATCTTTTGTCGGATTTTCGGCTGCTCGCTAGTAATTAATATATTTACATAGACTGACATTTGTATGTGGATGGTAAGTAAAATTCCTCTTCTTTTCACTCAGAAGTAAATCCTTCAGAACATTCACATTTTCTGTAGTAATCCCTGTCATCAGTCCAGAACACATGCGTCTCTATCGTCGATTGACCCTTTCTTTAAATTTCTGACACATGTGTGGAAGGCAGCATCACTCCACTATCATAAATGTAAAAAAAAAAAAGCTCTCACTTGTCTATTCAATAGGCATGGAAGAACAGTAACTACAATTGACCCTACGGCGGACAATTAATTTTTTTTTAAAAAATTGTATCCAGATAAAATAGTAGCTGAAATTTCAAAGAAAACATTACCTTCGATGCACCGATTGTTATGAAAATGAACTAAGCAAATGGAAAAAAAAATCAGTCTCAATCCTGCAATACAATTTTTTGATGTTGCTGCCACAATAAGAAACGGGCCTTTGTTTGGTTCTCCAAAGCTGTCCTTTAGCGGTGACTTCAATAATGCATGCACCCTTCATCAAAGAAAGCCGACTACAATCTTCAATAAAAACAAAGAACCTTTCTTCAAAGGAAGTCATTACCGAACTTAAATAAAAGCAATGGAATCTGATGGATTGTTTCATTTTCCAACGTGACTGGAACATTTTTACTGTGCCGTGAAAGTTTCCTTTTTACAGGATAAAGGTTTATGCTTACGAACTCTACCGACAGCACTTAAAATGGAAACTTTTACTGACTTCGGATGTACTGAAAAGTAAATGTGCTTCATCATTCGTTACGTGATTGTGCTATTTTTTTCCACTGAATTCAGACCTATATGACCTGTGTGTTTGCATATTTTCGATGGAATTACTTGTATTGTGGATTCAATGTATGTGACGTGATTTGCGGGTGAGTACACAGTGTTGATACTGTATTGCTATGCATCAGTTGTTGTAGGGTTTAACGCCATTTTTCAGCACAAGATAGGCTATACATGGCGGCCAGTATTAATGGTGGAGGAAGAACCCTGGAAAACCCCGGGAAGAACCACCGACCCACGAGAAGCTACTGGCAGGCTTTCTCACGTACCCACGTTAGCCAAGCCTGAGACTCGAACCCACGCAGATAGAGGTGAGACGGCAGTGATCCGTAACGGTGAGCGCTTTAGACCACTCGGCCACTCGGGGCCCCCGCTATGCATTAGACATGTATATATAAACAGTATACATGTATATATACCAATGCATGGTTCTCTCAATAAAATAAAATATTATGTATGCCTTCTCTGTTTTCTCTACAGTTGTATTTCTCATTTAATATGCATTGATTTAAGATGATAACTGTGCCAATGAAGCACATATTTTTGTGCACGCATTTATTACCCCCCCCCCCCGCACATTTTTTTGGGTACATGCATCATTTTCTTCTGCTAAATGACCTGGTTGCTTATAACATGGTTCAATCTATAACATGGTCGGGTTCTATGGCTCCCAACTACCGTGTTATAGCGGGGTCACACTGTATCTTGTAAGGGCAGCCATTTGCAATATTCCATAGCTAATAACATCTCAGTTAATCTAGTCTCGGCCACTATGATGCTTGACCATCAAGTATGTTTAAGAAAAGCAAAACATCTTGATGAACAGGAGCACAGTTGGTTATGCCCTAACATTTTGCAAGTTTTAACTGTAATGTGAGAAACAAATCCCAAGGAGTATGACTGAGATAGTCCATATTTCTGCAAGAATTTTCCTCATACTGTCCGATATCTCAAATACAAGAACAGACATACCAATCCAAATGTAATAAGTATCAACTGTGCTATATCAGTGTATGCCACGGAGATCATCTGTCCAATCATGGTATACAGGATGGTCACGGCAGCTGACGTGCAGACAGCAATGGTCAGATTCATATTGATGATGACACTTAGACTTGTCCCTGTTGACAGAAAGAAAATTTGAATGATGCAACTGAAAGGCAAAATTACAGGTGAAACAGGTGTAATAACTCTGATAAATTTTACTGGAAAATGGTCAAAATTAAACCAGTCTGACGTGCAGACAGCAATGGTCAGATTCATATTGATAATGGCACTTAGACATTGAGAGAAAGAAAACTTGAATGATGCAACAGAGTCTCTTGCCTGGAGTCTGTATAATTGAGAACAGAGTCTCTTGCCTGGAGTCTGTATAATTGAGAACAAAGTCTCTTGCCTGGAGTCTGTATAATTGAGAACAGAGACTCTTGCCTGGAGTCTGTATAATTGAGAACAGAGACTCTTGCCTGGAGTCTGTATAATTAAGAACAGAGACTCTTGCCTGGAGTCTGTATAATTAAGAACAGAGACTCTTGCCTGGAGTCTGTATAATTGAGAACAGAGACTCTTACATGAATTTTGTATAACTGAGAACAGTTGCTCCAGCATGGAACCTGTATTATTGATAACAGTGACTCTAGCATAGAATTTGTACAAGTATGCAAAAGTTCTGCAAACACACAAATACAGAAGTAAGCTGAAGAATGCCACCTTGAATAAAAACATGCACAACCCTACTATTATCACCAGAGATGTGAACATGACATCACCAGAACTGAAAAGGCACATTTCAGATTAAGTTCATCTCAAAGAACCTGGTGATGGCCAACACACTGCATCCCTGTGGTAATTAATTTTCCACATATACTGTGATCATATGACATGCCACAACTTTGGAAATTTGAGTACAATACGTAGAATTTGATGAGCATTAATATGGCGACAGCAAGTGTGAAGACTGCATTTTTCCTTTAAATCTTATTCAAAGATTAAAGTACCAGTTGTACCGTCAGTCAGAAATTTTAATTGAATTTTATGTTTAAATAAAAATGTACAGTTACTCAAACAACTGTCTGGTATAAAAAGGATCCTTGTCGATATAGGACAATTTCATCCTGTCACTTTCATATCTCTTGCAATCAGCTCCAATAAACTAATTTTTTGTGAGAAAATTATCTTAATATTAATGGCTTTCCTTTCATATTCCCTGAACTACTTCTGAATGAAATATTCCAGTTACCTAGTGCTGACAGTATGGAGGCAGTCCAGAAGACATCCCCACACAGAGTGGCCAGGTACACCAGGAAGACAACAAGGCTATTGTATTGTTCCTGAAAGGGGTCAAGCATTGTCAAATATTGTTGGTCTCGCATCCTCTTGGCAAAAATAGCCCCACCTACAAGAAATATTCAACAAAAGGGATCAATAATGGGTCTGGTCTATGGTGTGTGATTGTGGGATTCACACTAAAATTTCCGAACAATGAAAGTTTAACTAAATCATCATCATTACATTAAAACACAGAAGGAAACCCCATGAAACACGCTTCATTCTAAATTCACAAATATAAGATGGTCACATCATGACTTCCTATTTTATGTCCTGACTGCACCACACATCATCAGGATGGCTGTCAAACAGATAATAAAAAGTAAATTCACTGAAATATGAGGAACGTATGGCTTTCATATTATTTGTTATAAATATTTTCATAACAATGGCAAATTTTTGATCTAGCTTGGGGCTATCTTAACCTACCACAAAATTTAAACAGTCAATGAATAATGAAATATAGGTCACAGAATCCTCTCTTGGCAGTAAAGATATAGAACTTATCAAGCTGCATCCACTCACTAAGTTTCATCATTCTATTTAGGATAGTACACGTATAATATGCCAAAGCTCATGTGGTCATGAGCCAAATATAAAAATTTAACCAAAGCCAATAGGTAGGTCATGATGATCCACTTTTGTTGCAAAGGTGTGGTACTAACAGATATGCATATCATAAATTTCATGATTCTACTATGAAGAGTGCCTGAATATTTAAAGCACAATATAAACCAAATCAGTGAAGCATAAAATATGGAGTATAACAACCTATGAAAGTAGTGCTCATCCAGATGCATCTCCAAGTTTCATGATTCTATATTTGGACAATGCACACAGCATGTCTAAAACCATTCTGGTCATATGGTAAATGCAAAACTTAACTCAAGCAGGGTTGGCACTTGCTTTAAAAAAGTTGTTACCCAAAAAATTGCCAACCACTGTATTTTGTCGCCAATTTTCAAAAATTGTCGCCATTTTCATAATACATTATGATCTGTTTATCTCAACACTCTCGGGCCCAAGGTAATATTGCTGACATAAATGGATATTTGGGGGGGGGGTGTATGTGAAAATAATTGCAATTTTGCAATCAAGAGAAATTTTTTAGGTGAACTGCCGTCAGTGACTACGATTTACACAGAGAGAGAAAAAAAAAAATGGAAATTTTGATTAAAGGAAGACAACTAGTCTGAAATACAATTGTATGCTGACAACTTACATTTGTGTAGTACACTCCACAATGTGTTAAATAATGTACATGTATATGAAAAATCGATGAATTTGAGTATTAGATAATATGTTAGAAAATTCATTTATCAGTAAAATCCCATTAGAAAATACAACAGATATGTGCAAAAAATGGTAGTCCTCATTGATCTATATCACACTATCAACAAACACATTTCATGAAACAATTCACACTGATATTGGCCTTGATTTTGGTCAGCCAGAGAAAACTACCATGATGCTAAGGCTACCAGGGGGATGAGGCTATTCATAGAAAAATGAAAACGTGTGAACAAATTAGAAAACTTAGCAAACATTCTTGTGAGCTGTCTCGCCTTCATTTAATTTGACGGCCATATATATATATATATATATATATATATATATATATATATATATATATATATGTATATCTTGTTTCAAAATATTGGAACAATAATTTGGGTTTTACACCGCCATTGTAATGACTGTAAGCATGATCTTTTTTGTTGCAAACATGAAACTTTCAAGGCACAATAAATATTTTCCAATCACTATGAAAAATGAAAAAAATGCTTGTATTTATGTTTGTTGCTGACTTTGTTTGATCGAAGGTCTTCGGCTTGCTTTGCTGAAGGTACATGTGTTGAAGGCACCACTAAGGCCCTCTTTTAAGGACCAAACAAATGCCCATTTGTTACTGCTATGGCAACATCAAATAACTGTAGAACAATGAGATAAAAAAAAATTTCCAATTGCGTAGTATATATACAGAATGATTGGTGATTCAAAAGCAATCAGTTTGCTTGAAGTTTCAGCAAAACTATATTTTTTCTGGTACATTTTTTGAAAAGAAAAAACTGTTGCCATCTCTTGTCAATTGTAGACATTCCCATTCTAGCCTTCAGAGGTGGTTGATTGTAGCTAATCAGGTAGCATTAATATTTTGGTTATATTACGGCATACAGTACTAAGGCCAGACATCAGCATAAGTGGATTATGATATAACAACACCATGTTAAGGTGGTTTGTCGGTATGAACAAAGGATTTGTTTATGTAACAACAGATTCCAGTGCAATTTTATATCCAAGTTTGCGGCTTCCTGTCATGGTGCCTTTGAATGTCTCCACTCCAAACCCAAGACTGTACATAAATTTTTTAACAGCCAAAAATGATGTCACCAAAAAAAATCGACAGATAGTATAATTTGTCACCAATAAGGAAAAAAAATTGCAATTTGCGACATTGGCGAAGCCAAGCGTGATCCCTGCTGAAGCCTGTATGATTTGAAATATAGGCCACTGTGAAGCCACTATTATGTTGCGGTGCTATTAAATCCTACATACTATTCAAGTTAAACTAAGTCAGTGAACAGTGAAATATGGGTCATAGTGACCTACTTTTAAGATGAATGTGAAGTACACATCAAGATTCATCCTTTCACAAAATTTCATGATTCAGGTTTAATAGTATTATACAGTAGATAAAACACCAATGTGGTCATGAACTAAATGCAACAAGTAAAATATGAAATGTAGGCCACAGTGACCTTTCTTTTAAGGGTGTATTACTAATATGGGTTCATACAATCACTGTTTTGATGCTTCTGGCATGAAGAGTGCTTGTGACTGAAACCAAATTAATGAAGCAAAATATATGGGTCACACTGACCTATGTTTATGATCTGGATATATTACTCGTCAAGATACATTCCCTTACCAAATTACAATATATATATATATATATATATATATATATATATATATATATATATATATATATATATATATACACACACACATACATACAGGGTACTAAAAACCTATTTGGTAATGAGCTACATGCAAAAATGTCACCTAAGCCAGTAAAAATGTGAAATGTAGGTCACAGTGACACTCTTTTGTGGTAAGGAGGGTGTGGTTCTAATAGAGATAGTCATCTGGTTTAATGATTCTAACATGAACAGAACTTGAGAAATAAATTTAAAATTTCTTAGTAAAGTAAATGAATCATGAAATATTATGACAGTGATTACTCTGTACAAGGATGTAGTAACCAACAAGTTGCATTCCCTCACTAGGTTTCATGAATCTAGGTAGAAAATACACACACACACAGACGGTGCAAAAGACATACTTGTTCATGTGCTAAACCTAAGCTAGTAAAATGTGAAATGTTGGTTATTTTGACCTTCTTTTGACATAAGGGTCTGATAATAACAGAAATATAAATAATCACACAGTTTGATGATTCTATCATGAACAAAGCTGAGAATAAAATCAAACCACAAAATTCACAGAATATGATTGAGGAATATATAAAAAATTAGGTCACAATAACCAACATCTGTGATAAGCATATAGTACTCTTTGACATATATACCCATATCAAATTTCATGATTCAAGGCAGAACAGTATTTACAATGTGTGCAAAAATCCTGACCTAATTCACAATCACTTGACCATACAAGTACCACTAATGTACAAAGTATATACAGTTAGCCCTTTAGCCCCATAACCTGTGGGGAAGGTACAATAAAACCCATTTCAATATGCTGCCTAGGCCCTTGGAAGAATGAATGGTAGACATTCAATGTGGTTGTACATAAACAGTAGAACTTTGATTATCTGGCACCCAATTAACTGTCAGTCTCTGTTAACCGTCAGGGCATTGTACGTCAAAATATTAAAAACAGGTACATGTACATATTTAGATTTTATGATTTTTTGATGACCCAGTCTATTTTTTAATACTTTTAATGTACATGTTCTATTATCTGTCTATTCTCAAATCCGTCGAGCTGAGCTAAAAATATTGGGAGCCAAGAAGTAATCTCATTGTAGTTAAATCTGTTATACTGAAGTACTTTACAGCAGTGTTCCCCTGTATTCATATCAACTATGACCAAGATCCAGGATTCAAACAGAAATTAAATATTTGTAAATGCCATATTTTCTGCAGAGGTCTTTGG
Source organism: Megalonaias nervosa (assembly GCA_016617855.1). Classification (NCBI taxonomy): domain Eukaryota; kingdom Metazoa; phylum Mollusca; class Bivalvia; order Unionida; family Unionidae; genus Megalonaias; species Megalonaias nervosa. The sequence goes on along the minus strand of JAECUM010007041.1, from coordinate 94,594 downwards.
AGCGGAAAAAATTATTTTTTCTACAGGAAAGCATGTGAAAAATTTCAGCATCTGAAAACCAAGAAATAAAGGAAAAATCCAACCAATGCAATCAAATGCATGCATATTAGGCTATCCCTCACATCACACAAAGTACTCACCCTTTATGTACACATTAATAAATGAAAATTGACATCATTTGCTAATTTTGTATTATTTCAGTCTACAAGAAAATGTAAACATACTGAAAAACACATTTTCACACATCAAGCAAAAGAATCTGGCATGTTTTAATCTCTTATCATTATCCACCAGCTATGAAAAATTGCACATTTATAATTGAGATTGGTTACAGTTTTTCTTTAATAAAAACAAAATAAAAATAGATACGACAGGACAAATCTTGATTAAATGCAGTAATGTATTTTGGCAGCAGGTATGAGACTACACGGTCAGTCCCCTGAAAAAACAAAAAAAAATCACACACACACTCTCTCTCTCTCTCTCTTATTAAAAGAACCAATCAACAGATCCAAGTTTGTATGGTCTGGTACCACATCTTGTACAGACTAACTTATTATCATAAATTTTCAAGGTAGTTAAAGCAACAGCATATTTTGGTATTAGATGGTTAATTAGAAAGTCAGTCCTAAATGTGTATACAACTAACAAAACCAATGAAACGATTCCAGTTTGTACAGTCTAGTACCATATCTTATACAAGACTAACAGCAAACTAAATTACTTTCCAAACCATATAAATTCAAAATATATAAAACGTGCAAGAAATAGGCAATTTTGTGCCAGGTTAGTTTTTAAAATAATGTGTTATTATCCACATAAATTTCTATATATATGACTGGGTGTAGGTCATAGCATTATTGACAACTTTGACTTCAAAAGTTTTTTCTTTTAATAAACGGTGACTCAACACTTTTGTCTTTTAATAAAGGGTGATCTCAACACTTTTGTCTTTTAATAAAAGGTGACCTCAACACTTTTGTCTTTTAATAAAAGGTGACCTCAACACTTCTGTCTTTTAATAAGGGGTGACCTCAACACTTTCATCTTTTAATAACGGGTGACCTCAACACTTTCATCTTTTAATAAAGGGTGACCTCAATAGTTTTGTCTTCTTCTAATGGTTTAAAGATTGAGATTTTGTCTCAACAGGTGAGTAACAGAGTGATAAGCAAATGTTATTTGTTATGTCAATGACCTAAGAAATTGTAGAATGTGGTTCTCAAAACTTTTGACAATTTGAATCCTACATATCTAGTATATTTCCGATGACATACAGACCATTTATCCAACTTCTGAAAACATTGTGAATCTTTCTTATCCTAACAATGTAGAACTACAATTGTGTTCAAGAACTTCAGCATATAAATGAAATTTTTTTCAAACAATGTCCGAAAATTACGGAGGATTTAAAAATTATTGTGGAATAAATGTTGGTGTCTGTGAATAAAAAGTGACTGAAAACATACTGAACATACAATAATTGTGATAAAAAAGGGAAATAATTACCAAGAATTAGTCCAATAAAAATACCAAAGGGAGCTAGGGTCCAAACAAGTCCCCATGTTGCTATGGATTCAGCTGTTCCATTAATGTAACCACCTCCAACAGTTGTTGCTAAGGAAAAAGAAATAGCAGCAGAATCAAAGTTTCTTTTTTGCGTAAATATGAACAAGTACAGTCAATCTTTGCTAATTCAAAACTAAAGGACTTGAGTACATCAGTCCAAAATGAGTCTGAGATCACTTACCAGGCTCATATTTATCTCAAAATCATATGTGATCATGGCAGTTGGGTTAGTATGTTGCTTTATGACATTACAGTTTTCAATTTCTTATTCCTGTGCTCTCTCTTTATCATGGTATTCATTATAACTATGAAAAGTGACCAGCATCATAAGTGACCGATTGTTATCCTGATGGATATACCTTCTTTAAAATGCTGTTCATTGGAGTTAAGAAAACACATTTTGGGGAATGGGTGGGGGTACCACAAATTTTAATGATGTAATACTTATCTGATACTATTGTGTAGCTTACTCGTTCTGGTTGAAAAATACCCTCAAACATATCAAGAGAATTCATCCTCCAATAGGGTGACTTCCAGAAACATCCAATATCCATCCCATTGCCCTGGCCTACATGCACCAGCCCTCATTCTTTTTAGGTGTTATCTATGCAGGCCAGAAGAACCGAATCTTGTAATAACAACAGTTAGTATTACATCATTAAAATTAGCCTACCACCCCACCGACCTCTACATTTTAATATCAGTAATGCATAAAGTGTTGCTACTGCATAGCTGAATTTGCCAGTTCATTGGGAGGTATGTTATCCCACCAACTGATAAATGTTGCTCACCCTTACTACTGAAATGTGGAGTACTGCTGGATGGTATCCATACAGGCCACTGTAACAAGATAACTGAGTAGGGATTTCGGATTAACAACAAAACACTGTTGATGGCAATACAAATACAATATTAAATGATGTATGATTTAAATAAGAAACGAAATATGATTGATACGTGTGTGTATGGGTCCAAATATTGGACGAATTAACATAATTTCGCACAAACCTACTAATGCAACAAATACAAATACAAATATATGATCTTATACGGTACAAGGACAAAAAGAAAGTACGATTCACGGTATATCACAAAATGAAAAGAATGAGTTTTATACAACTGCAAAACAAATGAAGTATTCACTCAGAATAGTGAACTGATATTTTACTCAAATAGTAAAACAAATGAAGTATTCACTCAGAATAGTGAACTGATATTTTACTCACTCAAAATAGTGAACTGATATTTTACTCAAATAGTAAAACAAATGAAATATTCACTCAGAATAGTGAACTGATATTTTATTCACTCAAAATAGTGAACTGATATTTTACTCAAATAGTAAAACAAATGAAGTATTCACTCAGAATAGTGAACTGATATTTTACTCAAATAGTAAAATGATAATAAGGCAGATATCACAAGATATCTCTTCACTTCCTAAACACTGGGTATAACAAGACCCCGAAATTAGCCAACGGCCAAAAGATTGCATGTATGGAGCAACACAAACACTCCCTCAACATCACACTTTGCTACCAGTCACACTGGCCAATCAAGCAAAGGTTATAGGTAGTCACTGACCACCATTGATTCCTAGGTCAGACAAGCAATTAGCGCCCACCACTTTGGTCTGCAACGCCCGATCATCTGCTACTTGACCCATAACACACTTCACTCAGCTGCACGGCCGCCATCCCAGCTCCAGCTCCATCAGCTTCACAGCCGCTATGGCCAGCACCACAGCCATCATGGTCAACTTCCATGGTCAGCTCTTTAGCTGGTACCTCGTCAACCCTGACCACCATGGTCAGCTCCACAGCTACCGTCAGCTCTGATCCCCATGGATCAGCTCCACAGCTGCCACGGTCAGTAATAATCACCATGGTCAGCTCTGATCACCATGGATCAGCTCCCATCAGCTGAAAATACATCCAATACCGTGTACTATGCATGACACGGGCATATACGGTAACACGTAATGACGTTATATACGGAAAGTTATAAAAAATACATTATGAGTCCTGCATTACAAGACAATAAACAGGTTCAGAAGTGAACCTGTGAATCATACAATTCCTATAGCACTAAACGTTTCTTAACTAAATGCAACTTTGTAAAGTTCTTGCTAAGTCACAGACATGAATAGAAAATATTAGCGTTATACTACGCAAGTCGAAACTATAGAAATTATACGAAAATAAACGTGGTAGTACAATAGCTATAACTTACAATACACATAAGAAAAATAAATAACTTACATACCTCTACAGCTGGAGATATGCAGGTCTCTAAGTAGACTGCCGACTGACAAAATGTTCCGTAATGTGTCGATTTGATCTTATTGTGAGGCATTTATACACAGACAATGTAGCTTTACATCGTCTGTGCAATTCATGTATTTGGGTTTTCCCATCGAAAGCACTTCGCGCGTGTGGCATAGGTTGAACCGAACTCACTGTTTTGAAGTAATGTAGAATATACATCAATCACCCTCGGGTATCGTTGTACACAAGAAACGAAACCCAAGTACATGTATTTAATTATTATACCATAAACGTAGGAACCCAGGCCATTACACTGCATATTACATACTTCTTGTGTTACTACTGAAATGTGGAGTACTGCTGGATGGTATTCATACAGGCCACTTCTGGTGTTACTACCTGGATGGTATCCATACAGGCCACTTCTTGTGTTACTACTGAAATGTGGAGTACTGCTGGATGGTATCCATACTGCTGGATGGTAGTTCCATACAGGCCACTTCTGGTGTTACTACTGAAATGTGGAGTACTGCTGGATGGTATCCATACAGGCCACTTCTTGTGTTCCATACAGGCCACTTCTTGTGTTACTACTGAAATGTGGAGTACTGCTGGATGGTATCCATACAGGCCACTGAAATGTGGAGTACTGCTGGATGGTATCCATACAGGCCACTTCCTGCTATCACTCCAAAGACTACACATTCACTTTAAAGTCAGTGAGTGAAGGTAGAAGGAAGAGAAGGTTATGCAAGACTGCCAAAATGTGGCTTTCATCATATCCTCCAGAGATGAATGAATTAAACATGTCCACAGGGTGCATTAACTCAAACTTCATCAGCTTTAATCTTCATGAATGAAAGGTCACTCTCTGCAAAGGACCGATAATTCTCTTGATAGTCATGGTAATCCACCTCTCAATGGAGAAAGCCAAAATATCGACCGTGCCCTTAAGAGGTGGAAATCAGGAGTGCAGTAACCAATGGAAGCTGAGAAGAAACCTGACTGGTAAAGGAGAGAAAAATGACTTGCAATTTCCAATGAACATTAGACAGCCTATGGAAAGGACATGAAGCTCACACCTTCATCATGTAGGCAATAAGCAAAGCAAAAATATCGTGAGGATAACATTCTCCAAAGAAGCTTCAATAAAAGTTCATATGGGGTTTAAGACAGACACCAACAAGACACGAGAAAGAAAGCATCCTTGTAATACCTGATCAGGTCTGCATGAGTGTCTGAGTCTGAGTGTGTAGGACTGGGCTGCCCTAAAGCCTTGATAGCTGTAGACTGTGTAATTCTTAGGTTCAGATTTGATGAATCTTTTCTGAAACAGTATAATGCAAAAGTTGATAGAATTTCATCACCAAAACATTTGCCCTGAATATTTTGAGATGAAAATTCCAAGGGAACTGCCCCAAATTAAATTGTCTGAATGAAGTGTTGTTATATGTGATTGATGTTTTAAACATGTAAAGAAAGAGGAATGGATAGTTACTATTTCTATTTTGCTTTGTGCATCAATTTAAACTCTGCTTAGTGAATGTTTTGTAATGCACGTAGGTATAAAAGGGTTTAATTAAATATGGCTCATGCATCATTCTACAATTCTGGCATATATATTCAAGATATTTGATCAAGAAATATATCAATGTAGGTTGTTTTGGTAATATGCATTAGTGATTTCATTACCCTTTTTTTGAGTCTCATGTGTAAACTGGTAACAATGTTAAAATAAATGAGAGAAAATTTATGTTTATTTTCATGTCATATATTTATGCTATGTACATAACACATTTTCTCAACTGAAAAAGTATATAATTACATTTTGTCTGGAAGTATAATTGTCTGAATGTACTGATAGAAAAAGTAATACAAAAACAGCTATCTCTAACGATGACAGTTAGCCTTAAAATGATACACAGTTTATAAACAACAGGGAAGTACATGTCAAAATAACTTTATTGTCTGCATATGTATGTTGAATTTCAGAATAATACAAACTTCTTAGATTGTAATTACTGCACAAGAGGATTTTGAAAATTGACTGAACAACCTATAATAAATACACATTGAGAAAAGACAGGTTGAATACTGAGTGGGATTACTTTCTGTAACAGTCTAAATTTCTTAATTCTCTCAATGGACCGTTCAACGTGTATTCTATGTTTGGCAGTATCTTTAGTTAGTGCAAACTACATATATATGTATTCTTTGTCACATTTTTTTATGGTAAAATCGCATCGGCCGCAATGATGTACCCATCGCATACACCTTTCTCTCTCCTTGTCAGCCTTTGGAAAACCGTGTCCAAATCCAGTGAACCAAACACCATCTATCTGGTATCTAGAATCACTTGTACATGAACCACAGCAACAATGCTTAATGGTCACCATATTAAATAATTACTTTTCCAGAAGAATATATAGCTTGTTTATAAATTTCAAAATGCTGCTAGCATCCATGTTACTATATGTTGCTAGCAGTTTTGTCTGAAAACAATATGGCCGCAGCTGGGGCAATGACATCATGGTTTATTTTTAGCACAAGGCTGAATTAAGTACAAGTGCCATAGCAACTTGTTTTCACATGGTTTTTCAAAGTTTTATTAGCTAGGTAGCCAAGAGATATTCATTTAATTTAGCCAAATATGAACATATTGCAATGATTCAATATCAATAACCTTAAATGAGATGATTCTGCATGATACAGCTTTTCCTTATTAATAGGAAGCAACCCAAAAGATTTTCAGGGAAATAAACTCAGAGATATGAATTTTATATAAAATATAGTTACCAAATAAATTCTGAAATAAATTACAAATTCCTCCATAAAGGAGAGACAGTCTAATTTGAGTTGATAAACTTGAGCTATTTCAGCTTCAAGAGGGCTTTCCCACTATACCATCCCCCATCCCTTGTTATTTTTATAACTTCTCCTGTAGCTCTCTTTCTTACTGAAAGCCATACAGTGGTTACATGAAAACCCACCTGTCATCGTAAAGATCCCAACAATTACGTTGATATCCCGATCCGCCACAATGGAGGACACCATAAGACTAGTTCCCTGGTTTTTCTTTCTCCTGGATGCTAAAATTCCAATTACCAGAATAAAAATGTAGAACCCCATTAGGGTCAGTAGGCCTGCAAGGTTGACAGCCATGGCTGAAAATGCTGTTGAGCAAAAATTAGAAATGAATCAATAGCAATAATAGTCTAAACAAGGTTCCATGCAATTTCTGAATAATGAAAATGCAAAAGTTTTTGTTACATTATCAAATTTATATCAATAGTCATCCAGACTGCAAAATCTAATTTCTACAAATTGCCGAGTAAAAAATCAACATGACACACCAGAAAGGAAATAAAAATCACCGCAATCCTAATAGAACTCAACATGAGCATGTATTTGTGTAATTTCTGCATGTGAATGGACTAAAAATGCATCAGTTTTTAAATGCATTTAAAGCAAAACTATTTAATTTTAAGCATTTAACCAAAATTATTGGCATATTTCTCCTGCCTTAAGAACAGCCAATGCCTTATGATGGTACATCTAATCAATATAAACTACGCAATTAGGACAGGTGATGTATGTTCAGAGCATGCTTGAAATAATAAAACTCTGGACACTGTGGAAACATTCACATAAAATGCACCATAAAATGGAGCAGTGTGAGTTAAACTCAGTGTTTGATGCCTATTCAAATAGATGATGAAGTGTTCACAAAATACCATTTTTAAATTTTAGAAAACAGAGTTTCAAACTAGATAGCACCAGAATTATGATGATATGCCATAATATGATATGTGCCTTTTTCAGATCAAGATAAATTTGGATTGGGTTAATTGCAGATTAAGAGCAACTTTAATCAGGTCAATTACAGGTATCACTTGATGTACATTAAAGGTATGTTCGTTAGAAGCACTAGCTAATAATATTAGAAGATGCCTGCCCTTTGGATTGAACCATTTTTTTCAGATTAATAGCAATTTAAGTTAGGTTAATTACAAAGCAGGAATATTTTAGTTTCATTTTAATTTTCATTATAATTAAGTTTGTTAATTACTCCACAAGAAGCACTAGCTAATCATTTTTTTAATTAAATCATAATGATGTTTTAATTTCCAGTAACAGTCAAATGACACACACATTGCAACTGACTCCATTCCATCAAATAATTACAACCTGATGATGCAAACTGTCAACCAGAAATGATACATTCACTTGAACAGATGTAAGTGTGGATGAATCTACACAAACGTTAAAATACCTGTACCTGCTTTTGTTCTATCAAGCAGGTATAAATATACAATTGGAGACCTCAACATAATTTAGCAATATCAGGCATTTCCAACATTTTATCATTACACTGGGGTTTATTAATTTGCATGAAAAACCAATCTATTTGCTTCATTAAATTTGAAGATAATGCCAAGTACCAAACTGTTTGCTGGCATCAAATCTTCATCCTTCTGACATCTGACCTAGGGAACACAGAATCAGAGAAGAAAAATCTAGCCTGTGGCAGTGTTCTCCATGACCTTTTTGATTTGACATCCATGATAACTAATTTATATGGCAAAATTACATAAATGAAACGTTACTTTGCTAGTTATATTTAGAAGTGTGTGGTATTACCAGTATACTGGTTTACTGCTGTATTTTTTCTGATGGTAAGTACTACGGTACCTTTTTACTGTATCAGTACTTCAGTAGTTTATGTCAGTAAGGAATGTACAGAAAATCCCAAGTAATCTTGTTACAAATTTAGTTACATGTATTTCCATTTTTCATGACATAATAACTCAAAAGATCACTCTTTTTATGCGAAACAGCTTTATTTGTCATAAATCCATTTTTTTAATATTACAAATATAATTATATCAATGATCCTTATCTGACACTTGTGGAAATGTGGTTGTCAAATGGGATTTTGTGAAAGATACTCAGGCCAAATGCAACTTCTGGAAAAATTTGGGATTTGTGAAAAAAAAATTTGTTAGTTATATACTAGTACATGTCAATGTGTGAAGTAATCCATTGTTTTGTAAGGCTGAATCATCCTAGGATTTCTGGACAGCATTTATTTTCTGTTTGAATATTATGTAATTTCTCAAGCTCACTAAATATGTTCTCGTTTGCTGAGAAAACGTGTCTTATGTTTACTGGATGTTTACTTGCTGTCTGATAAATATCTTGCCCACATGTCATCCCACTCAAAGTTTTCCTGTCTAATATGTCACCAGTGTAGCTATTAAAATGTAGGCTTTGAAAGAGTTTACCAAGCTTTTAGTCTGTGGTCTACATAGTCATATGACTTGCATAAAACTTTAAATTGTAATTCACATGATTTTTTTTGGTCACGACCATGGGATTCTTTATTCTTGATAATCACATCTGATAGTGTTTCAAGAGAAAAGCTTATTGGTATTATTTTGTTATTAAAAACTAAAATGCAAAATATAAATTTCAAACAAATTTTGATTAATGTTACTGAATACTTGGAATGCCATAAAATAATGCATAATACTTGTGAAAAAGAATTTTTACAAAATATTTCTGCCAGTGAATGATAATACCGGCAAGTCAAATTCCATTTCACCAAACACAGCAAACGTTCTCCCAAAATTTAAGAATTTGAGGCATGTCAAACACGTCTTGATTCCCTGCAGTTTTCACATGAAACAAGTTTTAATTGGAGAAAAGCCAATATTAGAAAAGTTACTTGAAAACAAATCTACATCAATGCGTAAATAAATTCTGAACATAATCACATCCTGCACATTGTACATGGCAGCTTGTAAGTGTACATTTCCTCTAAAAATATTTGTATATCTTTATCTTCAGTTATAAAATGCAAATTATTTGGAACTGGCGGGTAGCTGGCCTGGCCACCGGGTTTTGTACTACTGTTAAATACAAGGCTGAGCCAGGTCGTTATCTGCTTGATGGGTTTTGTATTGCCCACTAAAAACCAACCTGACCAAGTAGTTTCTTGCTGGGAACATGTACACGTATCCAGAAAAATTTCTTATACCTGTCCATCACTACAAATTATTCATTTTAATCCCTAATTTGTAACATTTTGATATTTCGATAAATTGTTATATTGAAATCTATGCATTAAGTTCTAGAATATAATTGTTTAGTCCTATCTGCATACATTTTGGCAAGGGAAAATACTGTGTAACACAAACCTCTGCTTCTCAATAGCCAATGTCATGGGTTACTTCCCTTGCTTTCTCTTACAAAGAAGCCAGGTATTTTAAAGCAAAATCAAACTGATTACATTACATATGATTTCCAACTATAATGAATTTGATTAATGCCTACAACTCTTGCTCTGAATAACGTTTATTTGACATTTTAGTGATTTTAGTCTGTTCACCAAGTTTACTTCAAGTGGAATTAAACAAGAAAGGCACTAGAGTGATGCGAGATCTTGATAATACAAGCCTATATTCCAAGTCTGATCAACATCAGAAACATGACCTCTTGAGTGGTGACATGCCTTGCCAATCAATCTTGCTCATTTTGAACAGTCTTGATGATAAAAACACACTGACTGATTTAAAGTATTTGTTTTCATTCATGCATGTAAAAGGGAAAGATTCACTTTATGACAGAAAATTTCAAATGAAATCAGTGGATACAAATAAAACTTTCCTTTTGTATCCATACCACTTATCAGTCCATCTATTTACCTACTTCTCTCTCCCCTATGTGCAGCAAGAGTTATGCACTTGCGTAAAAATATTTTGCATATTAATTCTAAATGTCTTTATTATGGAATTTACAGCTTTTTTAAGATTTTCAAAATGTTTTGAGAAAAAATTATTTATACCTTATTTAGATTGTTATCCCCATAAACAAATAACCAAAATAAAAGATACAAATTGATTTTTATTAAAAAATGAAAGATACAAGTGAAAATGTTTAAGGAAAGAGGGGCAAAACTCTCCTGGAACAAACAGATTTGGTGTGAATTGTCCTGTTGCCATGTGTTTCCATGGATATGAAACTTTCAAGACATGAACAACAGTAAATATTTAAATACATTAAAGTTTTATGCTGTGAGCAACTATTGTGTCATTAATGACATTATGTTTAGTTCATGATCTGTTTCAGCCCCTGTATGGTGACTTACATCATACATCATATACTGTGAGAACATCAGAATCTTGTTTTAGACGGCTATAGAAAGAATATTCTTGACTTTATTCACTGCAAAACTGACGACTTCAATTACAGTAATAATAAAAGTACTGCTTTCATTATTTAAACATTAAAATAGATACTATCATCAACAATAAATATTCCATAATGTACAGATGGAACTGCAAACAATTTTTTAAACAATGACTTTTTATGACATAGGCAAAAAGTGTGTCTGGCAATATACAAATTGACTGAGGACTAGTTCTCATCTCAGCTCTGTTACTACAATTCATGAATGTCCCATAATGGATGTAAGCAGCCAGAAACATTAAAAAAAAATAATACTTTTTTGGACATGATACAAGCAGTATGTTTGACTATATAATGCCCTAGAACGACTACTCAATGTGTTACCTGTTGCCTCTACTGTGCTAATAGCTCATGAATGAATGCAAGATTGTACTCATTATGTAGCAACAGGGGGTGTCACTAGAAAGCACTGGCGATCAGTATTAAGATTTTCTCAAAATGGCAAACTCATTGCCCCTGGTAATTTTCTCTGCTTTTATATGTAAAAAGCCGACATTATTACATCTGAATGTATTCATGGTTGAAAGTTTAAGTGTCTATATTTAGTGTGTACAACATCGGGCCTTTTTTACAACATACTCAGCCAAAACAAACAAATCACTTTTCAAAATGCAGTAAAACTAAATAAATATATACTCTGACCCACGAATACTTTTGGAGATCATTTTATGAAAATAATGCTACAATGTGTGAGAATATTTGCATAAAAACCCTGAATTACATCTTTTATAAAGGCCACCCATGCCAGCAAGAACAGTAACTCTTCCAGGTATATAGTACGTAAAAATGTAAGCAATGGGCAATACAACATAAATTGAATTAAACAACACATGAAGACTAAAGTGGACATTTATACTAAGGAATCTGATTATACAAGTGTGTTATCATTCATTATACTAAATGCATTAAAATTTTAATACACCTTTCAGTGTGTGATGCATTTTCTGACTTGATGAATGATGGGTGATACTGATACTAGTGATGGTTATAATGATATGTTCGTGACTGTGATTACTGAGACACTATAACTGTCAGATCATCTGCACTATGTATGATTCTTATCTATTGACATCTGTGTTTAAATTAAAATTTTCATGTTTAGAATAAGCAAAAAACAGAAAAATTTAAAACTATTTTGAAGAATTTTGAAGAAAAAGAAAACCAATTCATGCCATTTATTGTTTCTTGTGAGTATCAATCTGAATGAAGATTATCAGTATAATGAACTGAAAACTGATCTAGCATTTCTCTATTTAAAAAAACTCCCACAAAACATGATCTTCTTGAGAAACTCTGTGCCAGTTCCTTCTCTCTCTCTCTCCCTCTCATTTCACAATTAACATTACTTCATGAAGTGTTAATTAATAAGAATTATTAAGAAAATATCTTGAATTTGGGATAACCAAAATTTAATGTTGCAACATCCACAATTTACAACACAGAAATGCAGATTTACTGCAAAGAAAATTTAGGGGAAAACCTTTACAATATGAAAAGCTGAATAAGGAATTTCTATCATAAGAAAATTCTAAAATGGCAATTGTCATTAACTAAATTGTGATTTCAGATCAATGTATGTACAAGAAATCTGTAATGAATATATACTATTGCTTTTAGGAATAACATAATTTTAACTTGTGTATGACTCATCATTATGGTATTTCATGCAAAAATGTTGTATGGGAGAGGGCTACTAGAAACAATGAAATACATTCAAACACCTAAATACACCAAAATACACTTCTTTTTTTACCATAATACTCATTAAGGCAAATGTTTATCATTTGTATGTGTTTGAATAATGATTAAAAAGCGAAATAAAATTTACGTGATTTTTATAGGAACTCTTCATATTTTTCTATTCATATCTCCAGGATACTTGGGTACACACCCATTCATGATAACCAGGGCAATAAAAATCGCAACCTGTTACCCCTTAAAAAAACAAACTGAAAAACAAACAAACCAGTTTCCAAGTTCAAATTGAGACACAGAATAAAGATTACAGTCTGAGGCTCGTGTCATGTAAACATCTATTATATGTTACAGGGGTTCGTATTGTTGCTTACAATAAACTTGTTATATATTAACAATAACAATATAACAATACGATGGAAGACACTTTTCTCCTTTCTCACACAACCTATTTAAGAATCAACACTGATATTTCAATCTAGATTTCGTGCAGTGTAATAAATTTGGTGCCGATTCTAAGCTCAGGTATTTGACTTTGTATGCCTGTCCAAAGTTTGGCTTACAATCATACCTTTAAGCACTGCCAGACCATCTTCCCATGCTATCTGCTCAACATTGCCATGATTGCGCCCACTTAATATGCAAGTACAACTCACTTAATGGAATACTGCCCTCTTCTTGGCCAAAGGAAAATGACATACTGCACTTTTTGATAACTTCCTTTTGTATTATTATAGAGTACATATACTGACTGATTGTTAAATTGTAAACAAAGATACGAGCCCCACGTTCATCGTTCAACCTCCATCTAATTTCCTTATTTTCTATTTATAGTATTACATATAACAGTTCAAGAAAACAGGAGTGTTTCTTGAATGTGAAACCATGTATCAGTCATACTATTTTGACACCAACATACATAGAAAACAAGTCTAAAATGAAAATAAATTGCACCAGATAAAGATAATAAATGGGCTTTATCGTTGTAAGTGATGAATGTTATATGACAAAAATATTAGAGGAGAGAGATACTGTTAAGCTTAAATACATGCTGTAATCCAGAAAATGACAAATCAATAGCACTTTAAAAATTCTGAAATAAGAATTCACCTGATGAAATATAGCAGTCATCATTTGTGGACCTTACGACTTGCGAAAGTTACTGTAGACAATGCACACTAGTTAAAGTGAGTGTTATGCATAAATAATTTATCAGTTTCTTTTGTGTCTATACTCTTGTCCTAATGTCTAATCCATGTGGATTTAGCCAATTTGTGGCAAGAATTTTAACTGCAGAATCTAGATAAGTAGCAAAAATAAATGTATGCTTTTTCATACAGTTTTCTGTAACTATAGCACGTAATATATTGATTGCTCTTTTTATGTTCTGATTACACTTTTTTGCCACTTTTATCAGTAATAATTACACTTATACCTCTCTTAGGGGTTGGCATGTGTGAACCTAGAACAAATCAGCTCAGGTTCACAATTAATACAATTTCCCTTTGACTGGGTACCTGGATAAGCGATTGTTAGGATCAACAGGTACCCGGTATGAATTTCCTCAAATTCTGACATCTCAAGCCCCAGCACTAGATATCATTATAAACTGCCACACTGCAGACATTGTTGCAATATGACTTAAATTGTTTGTGTGTACATGTGATTTGGATTTTTAACATAGTTTTAACAATTTTTCAGTCATACTGCTATGATGTCTGCAGTGCTGCAGTTTATAGTGATGTCTAGCACTGGGGCATCATGCCGCATGACCTCCCACCCAGTCACATTATCCTAATATCAGGCTGACCTGTCCTAACACTGAACTCTTAATGCTGAGCACCATGCAATGCAGCTGCAAGTACCATTTTTATATGGCTTTTGGTACGACTTGGCAGGGGTTTGACACTGCAACATCTGACATCCGAGGCAGATGCTCTAACCACAAGGGCACTGGAGCAGTCCCACACAAAAATTGTTAAAGCTATGTTAAAAATCCCAAAGCAAAACGTTTATGCTCCGTTCGTGTAATAAAGATATCCCGTTTTCCTTAACTTGACAGCTTTTACCTCTTTCCGTGTGCCAGTTACATCAATTCTTTAAAACACATAAGTATATGATATTACCACCACAAATTTATGTAAACATTTTGGATTCTGACACTTATAATCTCACTTATATTTTATGTTCTGACCGATAAACAATTTATCAAAGCTGTCCAGTTGGGTAAAATCAAGTATGACTGAGCACAGGAGTCTGCAGTTTTATCAATAAAGCACGATGAAATTTCTGACAACATGAAATCACCTTATCGGTATTATAATTATAATACCGATAAGGTGATTTCATGTTGTCAGAAATTTCGTCATGCTTTACTGATAAAACTGCAGACTCCTGTGATTGGTGTAATTTGTTGTTTTTGTTTTTTTTTGTTCCTAGTATCCGTGAGGGGGTTGGAGCTTGGAAAAAAAGGCAAAGAAAAGGTGTCTGAGTCTTAGCTACGATGTTGTAGCCTCAACTTGATTTGTTGTGGTCGAGTCCACGAGGTAGCAGTAGGGGTACTAATATTAGTACTAAGTGACCCCAAGATCAATATTAAAATGGTGGGCGGTGCACGTTTGAATGCTTCATGTGAGTTTACTTGGTAAGATATGAAGATAAGTTCATTTTTGAGTTATGCACACTCAATTATGCAAAAAACATTCCGTTTTTATTTATTCTAACATTTTGAAGAAAAAAATCATCCCCTGTTGCTGCATTATGCCTGCCTTGAAAAGCACGATGGCGACAAACTGCGAGAACAGAACCCCCGGTCTGTATCGTTCAAAGGCTTTACAAACTTGCTGTTGCTAATCAACTCTTGCTCTTGTTCGTTACCCTGTTTGAATATTAATTATCTGCTATCTCAAAGTCTTCACAGAGCATCGTAAAGATACAAATCTGCCCTGCCCAAGTATTTATCTTTACAGGTAAAAGATTGCGACATAAGTAAACATAAACCATGCGCTTCCGGTCATGTAAAATGAATGAATAAAACATTGGACGGAAGAACAGAATAACGGATATATGTACATTCAGCAACACTAAAAAAGTAAATTGTTGCAATTTACATTTACACAAATTTACGAATTTTTCCAATATTTAGATATTGAAAACGTTCTTTTTTCCAAATAAAACTGTGCAGTTATAAAAGATGTGAAAATATACTACCTAATTGTGTATGCTAGTAAAAACAAAAAATTTAAATAAATGCAAAACCTTATAGTTGATTTTAAATTTTGCTCTTCAATGAATCGTACATCATTTTATCAACCACTTTTTTGGGTCCCATAAATAGAAGAATGAAACATACTAAATTATTCTAAATGCATTATACAGTATAATCATAATACTTTAATAAATGCCTTTTCAATTAATTCACTTTTTTACATTTTCAAATTGATTAACAACTTTGATTTAGGGATAATTTTGAAACATTAAATTTCAAACACCAAAGTGTTAAAAATATACTAAGGTTTATGGAATGGATTTTATTTTCTACTGATGCAATTTAAAGAAAATTGTAACATTTTACTTTGGAATAAGAATGAGAAAGAAAAAAAAAAGAAACCACTCCATCACAGTACCAAAATTTCACTATTAGAAACTCCAGCCATAGTAATAAATAAAGAACCATATAAATAACCCAGGGAATATGTACCCTACTGTTCATTTGGTGGTCCTTTGATTTCAAGTACAAAAATAATGACTTGGGACCTCATTTGCACATCCAAAGGGAGTCAGAAATATGTTTGGGAAGGGTTTAGATAAGAATGAAAGAAAAAAAAAACCCCAATGTATTTCTAATGCCACCTTAAACTTTGTCTAAAGTATGTATTCAAAACTCAGACCATTTAAAAACTATGCTGAATAATGCTATTTATATTGTAATATATTAATTATTCATTGACTTTACATGTATAAAACTATGTCTATTGCAATATCCCAGGGCAATATAAAGTTAATCACTCACAAGGAATTATGAACAAAAAAGTTTTTGAAACTTCACAAATTTGAACTATTCTTACTTTATGTGCTACATTTTTTTCTTTCTACTATGTTAGCTCACCTGGTTATGAAACCATAAAATGAATTTGTGGTAAAGCTCTGTGTTGTTTCCATCAAAAGTTGCTGCTTTCAGCTTCTTCTACAAAAATTAATATACAAACCTTTCTTTTTAAAATTACTGCTCAACAAAATTTGACAAAATCTGACAGAAAGCATTCCTGCATTAAGCGCTTTACATTTTATACAAATGACAGATAGCATAACATTCATAATCAATTTAAGTATTGCAACCTCATCTGTCTCCAGAATATGGAAAACTGCAAATGTAATGCCTATTCACAAATTTGGTTCTAAGGATGATGCTGATAACATCTGGCCGATCTCAGTACTACCAAACTTGTCAAAATTAATTGAAAAACATGTCCATAATTCGTTCATGTAATTTTTATCCAAACACTTGCTGTTACACCCTAGCCAATCAGGCTTTAGACAGAAACATTCATCTTGCTAACTGATAAATGGCTTAAAGCACTTGATCAAGGTAGAATAATAGGAAGTATACTTGTAGATTTCAGGAAAGCTTTTGACATGGTGGATCATGAAATCCTTTTGAAGAAACTGAAAATTCACCAATGTGATGAAAGCACAATCATATGGTTTACTTCATACTTAAGTGAGAGAACACAACATGGTTATATAAATAATCTTTTGTCTGAACTTGGAACAATTAGATATGGAGTACCACAAGGCTTAATTATAGGTCCCTTATTATTTATATTATTTATTAATGACCTACCACTTCTACTGGGAGACTCAATTTCATCGACAGATCTCTATGCAGATGACACAATATTGTCAGATATCCAAAACACAAAGCATGAACTGGAAATTTCTTTACAGGGTGCCCTAAACAAACTGGACAACTGGTGCACATGCAATGACATGGTGGTAAATACTGGTAAAACTAAAATATTACTCAACACAGAAAAACAGAACAAATCATGATAGTGATGAACTATGTTTGACATGGATAAAATCTGCAAATGGTCTGTCACGATAGACTACTTGGTGTTGTGGTAGATAATAACCTATCATGGACTGAACATATCAAAGATATCAGTAAAAAAGTTAATTAAAGTTTATAGCTTCTCAGTAGGATAAGACATGTTCTCCCAGAAAGGCACATAAACTACTTTATAACAGTTACATACAACCCTGTTTAGATTACTATAATACAGTATGGGGTAATTCAAATAATAAAAACATATCAAAGCTATCACATCTTTAAAAAACATTTGGGCTAATATCAATCCAAACATAAAGCAAAGAAAATTTAGCTGGCAAGTTTAAAAAATATTGCCAATTAAAGACTGAATCTGGTTGTGTAAAGCCAAATTAAAGTACAGGATATCCAATAATAGTGCTCCTGAAAATTTATAATCACTATTCCAGTATAGGTTACCTGGCAATACTCCCCACCTGCGATCCATGTCTACAAAACAGTATAAAATTCCCCAACTAATTAAGGAGTTATTCCAATACTCTGGAACTTTGCTCTGGAATAGTATTCTAGTTGATATTAGAAATGCCCACTCTATTTTCTTATTCCAAACCCCATATATCCAGTGGCTTCAGAGATGTAGTTATAATGAGAATGAAAACAACTGTATTTGTATTAATAAATGCCTCTGGGCTTCATTAAATATACTACCCATCTATTTTGTCATTAATTGCATATTGCACGTGTATTGACTACGTGGGTTCAATATGTATGGGGAAGTATCCATCTGGGAAAGGAAAGAAAGTAAATATATATTGAGTCTCTAAATGTAAATGCTACTATGTATAGGTATGCATGCATGTGTATATGTGTGCATTTGTGTATAAGTAAGTTCCTTTGCATAAGAGCTTCAAGATAGATTAGTTCTTCAGCTAAATGTGGTACCCTTTTTAAATAAAGTAATTATTATTATTATTATTGTTACTACTACACAACCATCAAATATGGGTTACCATTACTAACAACAGAAATGCCTTGAATAACTTTTCAAAAAACCCACAGAACATAATCTGACCATATTTGACAGAATGCATCAGAAAATTTCATTTAAAAAAATGCTGATTTCCTATCAGGTATGGCCAGTTATTAAAAATAAAAACTCCAAAAAAGAATGACTCTATTTTTGAAAAAATCTTAAGAGAATTTTAAATAGGTACAAATGATGCCAAACTACCATCAAACATGGTTGCTGTTACTAAAATAGATAAACTATAAACCTTATTCTCAAAATCTGCTTATCTGAATTTCACCAAAATTTGAGAGAAAAAGTCCTAGATTGAATAAACACACCTTGTAACAAACAATAAACTCATTGTTTGAACTGACCCATAGGCTATAAAAAAAAGGTTATCTTTATTACAAAGCAAGCCGACCCTGTAAGCAGACTTTGGATTCCTTTTAGTGTGGATTTTTTTAAATAAAAAAAATATCTATATGTATACAAAGTTGGCCGACAAAGGGGAGCCAGCTTTTGTTTCTTTCTACCAGTATTCACTGGAATTTTGAGAATAAATGGAAACAATGGAACAGTTTGAAAGGTAAACTTCTCACACATTTAAAAAATAAAGTGACTTTTCGCATTCATTATTATTGTGTACATAGCATATATAATGGAGAATAAAAACAAACTACATTATAGATCTCACCTGTTGTGGATAAGATTGTAGTGCGATACTTGAGTGGTGCAGAGGCCTTACCTCTTGCATGGAAAGAAAATCTGTTGCCTAAAGCTTCACCTAAGTGACCCGTAGGTCAACCAAGAAAGTGGGCTAGAGAGATGTGTGATCTGAAGGAAAATGTAACAGCTGCAAAAGAACATGAAACTGAAGACTCCAGCCAAGAGAGAAATGATGCCTCTGAAAATGATGATGTCAGGTGAGGGCATTACAAGCATTTCACATTAAAGCAAAAGGAGGACGTTGTAAATTTCTCAAAATTAATTTGAGAAACAGCAAGACATTTCAAAATCCCAAATTCAATCATTGCAAATTGATCAAAAATAGATTTTACTCAGCAGCTGAATGAATGGGGACATTTAGGAAGGAGTGGGAGATCAGTATCATATCACAATGAGTTAGATCGAAAAAATTGCAAAGTGAGTTCTTGTCCAGCGTGATCTGCAGATCCCTGTCAGTGTGGACATATTATGCACTTATACCAAGGAACTGGTGTCAAGTGATGGGCCAGAAATTGAGTTTCAAGCCAAAATTGAATTGGGCGACGGGTCCATTAAAGCGACACAGCCTCATGCTTTGTTCACGGACAATGATGGTCAAGCATCTCCTAGACAATTTGGAGAAAATAAAATTATTTTGCAAATTTGTAAAGGCAAGAAGAGAAGATGACTTTGATGACAATATGATGTTTAACATTGATGAAACTCCAGTGTGCTTTGATCTCATTCCCGGATAAACTGTCGATAAGAAGAGGGTTAAAAGTGTGAGAATACATATGTCTGGTGCTGGTACAAAGCAAACTTTAGTTCTTGCAATTTCCGCAGCAGATGTGCTGCCTCCAATGATAATTTTTTGGGGCGTGAGGGAGCTAAAAGATATTCAGGCACCAAAAGGATGGATTGTACATGTGTGGGAGAAATGTTGTGTTGATAGGGGGTGATGCTGCAGTGGATTAAAGAGATATATCTCAAGTACACAGGAATGGAATGATCTCTTTTGGTTATGATTCATTCTGGTTGCATATTACAGATGCTGTAAGAAAGGCTTTGAGAAGGGGCAACATGGTGCCTGCAGTTATTCTGGGTGGATGCAACTCCAAGCTGCCACTGTTCATAAACTGGTCAAGTCCAACGTGAGGAAAAGCTGGGCAAATTTTATTCCTAAAGCAGCAGAGGGCCTTTCCAAAGATAATGACAACACATCTCGTATTAAGAGTGCAGGCAAACAAACAGTTGTGGATTGGATTGTGAAAACAGTTGAATTGCTTCAGGACAAACCAGACCTGATACAAAAATCATTTAAAATGTGTGGTATTAACAATAACTTGAATGGATGTGAGGGGAGTATCATCTGAAATTCTTAATGTAATGAAAATGGCAGTGACAATGAAGAGGTCAAGTTTGATAGGTTTGAGCCTGAGGAGGTTGGGTGGGTAATTAAGAATGAGGACAGCTTGAAGGATATTAATTAAATATAGTAGCAGCATTCAAGTTTGTTCAGCAGTACTTGGATTATGTCCGATATTACTGCTGTGTAAACAAAAGATTTTCGGTTTCATTATTAGCATGTTTATCAATCACTCTGAACCATCACTATCTACTGGTAGTTAAGTAGCTTTCATCTGTAAATCTCTCTCTCCATATATTCATACATTCTCTCTCGCTCTTTCATAACATATTGTTATGCATTGTTTAAGGTTTATGTGCTATCTTGGTCATTCTACTATGTATACTGGCCTTATGACCTATTAGTAATTACAATACTTCAATCAAGGTGCTCTTGTCAGTTAAAATTAATTATAATGTTGAGTTTCTGCCCTGCTCATCAAAAGTAAAAATTAAATCATGTAATGAGCAAGAACAGCAAATAAACCTATCATTTCCTCAAACAGAAACTGTGCTGAAGCATAAATTAGAACAGAAAAGTTGAACTTGTTCTTATATACATGAACAATTCATTCTCACCAGAGCTCTTGCTCTTAGCAAATTTGCAGTTAAGAAGAAAGTGTAAACAAACAACTCACAGCATTTTTTTGAAGTTTTTTTTTTATAACATTTCAGTCTGAGTGCATTTTTTGACATGTAATTTTCTAATGATTTTAAAGGTGTCCCACAGCTTATGACTTGAAAAGAATACTGTGTCCCAGAACATACAGTGCCCAAAAATTTACTTTAAAAATTAATTTTTGGTGTCCCAAGAAATATTGTGTCCTAATATATATCGTAAATATGGTACCAACATGAATAACCATTGATAAACCTCCTGAACAAAAAAATTAAACACTTAGTTCATAATAGGATGCAGCACTAAATCAACACAATGCTGCTAATGGCAACATATAGGTATCAAAGTGCAGGAATTTTCTCTCTTTACAGACAATACTTTCCATCCATCCTTTCATTTGAAATTCACATACTACAGAGCTGATCTAAACTGAATAAAATTAAACCAGTCTGTTGCTATGGCAACTGCTCACTTATCATCTTTGTCTTTCTGTGGCTTGAGACTGCAGGCCTAAAACTGTTCAATTGGAGTGTAGCCAGACAAGTTTTGAAGAGCATACACAAATTGATAACTGTATCTTTTTCCAGCAGTGAATGATATTCTTGTCATAATAGTACTGAATTGCTCTGCTAAGCGGCTCATAGTTCATTCTGGGTCTATTGTTTTGTATTCCTCAGCATCAGGCCACCTCATCTAGGCCTGAGAGCTTGTACTTTCATCCTCCACCTGTCCAACTGATAAAATGCTGATATGTATGATATGTCAACAGCTTCAGTAAAAACAGCCACAAACTGGATTGGTCCACTGCCTGCCATTAGAAAAGAAAAGAAAAAAATCAAAATTTACAGCTGTGCCAGCAACAAATGCCACATACTCCTAATGACCTAATTTTAACACTCATACACATTTATCATATGGATTCTTCCACCTTAAAAGAACCATTGGAGAGACTACTCCAGTTGCTGCACAAAGTCATTATGGCACAATAATTATTAAATCTTGACTCTGTTGTATACTTTGTGTGTGTGAGTGTGATTTTGATTTTTAATGCAGCTTTAACAATGTTTCAGTCATATTGCTACAATGTCTGCAGTGTGACAGTTCATAGTGATGTCTAGCACTGGGGCATCATGCTGCAGACACTATCTTAATGCTTTTTGCGACTTATTAAAAGAGCAGATGGCATTAGCATTCTGTATGTTATATTTGAAAGATAGTTTGTGCTGACGATGAGTTTCCCTAGTACATGTATACACTACATGAAAAAGAAGTTGTCAGAAAATGGTGAAAATCAAACCTTGGATTTCTTAATGTAAAGCCTCATACCATCTATGATTTTAAAAGTGGTGTGGAAATGAATTATGCAAATGACATAATGGGATATTACAGGACATTCTCAAATGTCCCCTCACTTATATGACAGGTCATAAAAAAGTGGTTAGCGGCCAATCCAGTGGTCTTTCTTATCTGGTATCAACTATTGGAGCCCTTAAAATATCTCAATTGCTCCCATGATACAAGACTTTTTGACTATCTGGAGTCCTAGACATGAAATATGATTTTGTGATTTATAAAGATACATACAAGAGTTGGCCTTCAGTGCATGTTAAACTTCATACATACTAGAGTCTCTGAAAGCTTCAGCTGGAAAGAAGTGTTTTCAACCAGGCCTCTATGTAGTCATGACAGCGGGGCTGTGGAGTGGTTGGAAGCTGGTAGGTTGTGGCAGCAGCAGTTTTCATTAGATCAGATGGTTGCTGCCAGTGTTGTGGAGGTTACAACCTCCACAATTCTTTTGGGACCCGGGTGACTCTATTCTCATTGTGTGTACTGTCTGGAATGACTGCTGCTCATCCTGTGTATGAGTTTCATGAGTCATCAACTGACCTGTTAAGGATAAAAAAACAAACACTTTAAAGTGTAATTTTCTTGGTCAAACTGGATTAAGATGTAAAAAAAAGACCCTTAAAAGTTGAATAAGCTGAAGACATTAACTTGCAAAAAGGAGTCATTCCAATACATTCCTGGTCATTTACCCTGCTCATTACCAAAAAGTGTCAAGACAAACATCACACTGATAGTCTATCTTCAGTAATCTTTAGTGCTGTTATTATCTGCATGCTGTTTATTAAACATTTGCCTTTAACAACACCACAATATTTAGAGATTTCCTGAAATAACTCATAATTAAACCTGTAATTATGTAACAATTTTATTTATTCATAAGCTTTTCATGGCAAAAGTTTAGATGAGTTTGACTGAACATGATGTCTTGTCTGGACCATGTACTATAATGTACGCAGTTGTAATTGACAATGTCTTGCCTGTATCATGTGCTATAATGTACGCAGTTGTATTTGACAATGTCTTGCCTGGACCATGTGCTATAATGTACCCAGTTGTATTTGACAATGTCCTACCTGGATCATGTGCTATAATGTACGCAGTTGTATTTGACAATGTCTTACCTGGACCATGTGCTATAATGTGCACAGTTGTATTTGACAATGTCTTGCCTGGACCACATGCTATAATGTACCTGGTTGTTGTTGTTGTTGTTGTGGGGTTTAACGCCATTCTTCAGCACATGATAGGCTATACATGGCAGCCAGTATTAATGGTGGAGGAAGAACCTGGGAAAACCCGGAAAGAACCACTGACCCACGAGAAGCTACTGGCAAGCTTTGTACCCAGTTGTATTTGACAAAATCTTGCTTGGACCATGTATTACGACGTGTCAAAGTTGGCAAAAAACAACTTTGACACAGAATCTTAAAGTTTATGACTCTGCCAATACCTGGAAAGTGTTACTTATATTTTAAAAGTGCAACAATATGGATGCCATTTATCCTGACTTTGTGTGTCCCCAAACACCTAACTTTTTGTGTCCCCCAAACACCTAACTTTGTGTGTCCCCCAAACACCTAACTTTTTGTGTCCCCCAAACACCTAACTTTTCTCTTTTAAAGTTTTAAGGTCATTATTTTCCAAGTTTTAACTTCAAGATAAAATTTCTTGGTAAAAAAGTTGAAACATATTTTGAGAATTGATTTTCTCAGAGTTTAAAATCTTTTAAACATGAAGACATTGTTCTTTATATTAGAAGTATGAAAGTTACTTTATATTTGTAAAATAAACTATCAAATGATATCAATTTACCTTTTGTATCAAGGTATGATCATGTGATAGGAATCTAAGCTACCCACTGTTATGTGGGAGAATGTCCTATAAGAAAAGCCATTATCATTGAAATAATTATTTTAACAAAAATGAATTGTGCAAAATATATAAAAGCAGAGGACTCAAAAAAGCCAAAGCAAAATCTGTCTTGATAACTGTGACAATACGTAATCAATGATTGCACAACAACTGGATATTACATAAATGATGTAAACTTCTTGACTTCAAATGCATCATCTTCTAGACTTTGTTAAGAATCATTTCAGTTCATTCCTACACTTTTAACTTGTAATGCAAATACATGTATAACTACTGCTACTTTTTAGAAATAGATTCAAGTCAAATTTAAAATGAGCATAATATTTTAATACAATACGTATCACTTGGTGTTTGCCTCTGTCAAATCTGCATCAATAACTATGATTCTGATGCTTATTCTCAAGTAGGAAAGAATTCAAATAGTTATCTGCTGTGGTGAGAACTATGCCTACTGGCTGCAAGTCCAAAGTTTGGAGAAGATTCCAAACACTCACTGGAGATAATGCAATATGCTTTGATTGCAAAGAGGTAGTAGAAATTATATAGCAATAATAATATAAATTTAAATTCCTTGTGAGAACTCTTAAACCTGATAACCACGCGCAGCATATGCAACTGGAACATGGAGAATATCAAAGAATTGTCTGAAGTGGACTTTAGAACAAGGAGGACTGAGGCAGCAGAGGGACCATTCTTAGGATGTTTGTACCGAGAAGGTACACAAGAAATTTATATATCCAAAATACAACTGGAATGAAGACCATCAATGGCAACAGTAATGGTAGCCTTGGAGATGAGGAATAAGGACTTTGTAAAACTAACGGATGCACTAAATATGAAAAGTTACAAGGGATACATTCTAAGACCGAATGGAACCCAACCGATAATTTCATATGGGAAAATGATTGTAGGAGGTGAAACTGTCAACATAAAGGAACCATCAACTGGTCTTTTTCTTACATGGCTTATTAGTGAAGACATGGTACAAAGGTTGTATTTATCACAAAAAATGTAAACACTGTGTAAACACAGGGCATGTGCTGCAAAAATGTCCAACGCCCCAAGACAGGAGGGACAAACACATGTGAGATAACAATTTTTCCTAAATTGAACGTGAAGAGAATGGAAGAGACAGAGAAATGCAATGATGGTAACCAGCAGAAGCAAGAGCAACAAACTGGGAAAAATGATCTTCAAGCATATAAGAACCAACAGCAGCAGTGACAATAAAAAACAACAACAGCAACATGAGAAACAGCAGGAATTGCAAAGACAGCAACAAAACAGCAAACAAAAACCAACAGCAACTGCAGCAGCAGCAACAACAAGAAGGTTAAAACAACATAGTGCAATAACAAGTGGAAAGGGTGGTGAAATCAGAGAAACAGGGACAGAAAGATAAACCTCAACCCAAAGAAGTAAAGATGTCAGGGGTTCCACAGAGACAACAACAGCAACAACAGAAACATGGAAATGGTTGTAACAACCAACAATAAAGGATATAATCTAACTAACAGATGTAAGGAAGACAGAGAATAAACAGCAGCAGAGGCAACAGCTACACCATGTCCAACAACAAGTGCATGCAATAAACAAGAACAAACAAGAACAATTTATGGAATGGATGATGGTGAAAGAAAAGAAAAGAACAAGATCAAAGATGAAAGCAAGAAGGAAATCGACAAATACACAGAAAAAAAAGAAGAAGAACACCAACACAGGGAGGGATCGGGGAAGAACAAGGATAATGGAGAAAGTCTGGAAAAGAAAAGAAGGAAAAAGGAAGAAGAGGAATTAGACATGAATAGAAAGAACTATTACAAATTAAATTTTCAGGAGGAATTGGAGGATATCTTCTATGAATGTAGTGATATATCACTGATGCCAATATAAATGCAGTGTATCTATTTACCTTATTAAAAAAATCCCATAATGAAAAAAAAGAAAGAAAATGATTCATAAAGGACATCCATAAAGTAAGAGAGGAAGGAGAGAATGGAAGCACTAGTGCATGCACCATGAAACCAGGATAGATAACCATACAAGTTTGGTGTAAGCCCAACCAAATTAGAGTACAAACAGATATAAATTTTAGTTGAAGGAGCGACAACTAATACTACTGACCTCAGGGTTGAGGACACTCACAAATAGTCTTGAGGGGATAAGGGAGGGAAACTCACCCAACAAACACTTGTCTGGAGGGAGGGGAGTACTAAACTTTGACCCCAAGACATCAAGCTTGACCCAGTAATGAAGTATAAAGAACCTCCACAAAATTTCTGAAACAGTGCATAGTACCTTAATGTACCCATAAGTTTTGGAGAGGGCATCTTGGATGTTCTAACCAGCTATATATGCTGGGATGGACTAAGAGATACCCACAAACAATTCATCAATAAATTCTAGTAATGTTAAGAAATTTGTCTCTTCTCAAATCGTTTCCAGGATTTAAAGTTTCAAAAATAATTTATTTACACAGTATTGTTCATTACATGTAATATTTAACAAGTCACTTAAATATCAAATTCTATATTTATGAGATCTATATAATGGTTTTCTACCTTGACTGGACTTGACATACAGCAACCTGCTGACTGGTTCACTTAGTGTAGATGGCATATTACTCACTAATGGCTAATCCTCTGTACAATGTAAAAAATTAATTAATTAATCCACATATTAAGTCAGTAACAAATGACCTAGCCTGAATCTAAGTAACTGGCAAGACTTAAGACAAAAAGTTGAACTTCATGCATATTGTTCAATCAGTCGTTTCTTAAAGGACTTACAAATAAAGAAAAACTGAACACATTTTAATGATTCTCCAACATTCTGAAAACATACTTGACCAACGAGAACTACCACACTGACTCACATATTTCTTCCTGTGAAGCTGTGCCTTCTCTAGGTAAACAAAGTAAAAAATCTGGATTAAAATTATTCATGTAACATGCAGACGAATCAGGTCGCGCCATGCTTGTAGTTTGGTCTTCTTCATCTTGACATTTTATATTTTCGCAAAGGCTCCTAATGTTAAATACTCGGCATTATCTGATCACCCAGATCTGAAAATTTCCAGTAGGAAAGAGTTAGTATCTTGCAACTCCATGAAAACTTCTCCAATTATTTCCTTTAAAAAAATGCCATTATTGCTAATTTTCTGTTATTTAAACACAACTGTGCAAAATACATAAAGGGAGAGCACTTAAAAAAGCAAGGTAACATGTCTTAATAACTGTTTTAACACCTAACCAATGATTGTACAAAGACTGTAAATTATATAAATGATGCCAACTGTTTGATTGCAAATACTTTTTTTATCATCTCAACTTTGTTAATGATACTTCAGATCATTTGTGCACTTGAAAGTTTTAATGCAAACACATGTATAACAACAGGTACGCCCTGAGATATGTAAGCTTCGACATATACAAACTAGCAGATACATAATGAACCATCAATATATGCACAGCTGTATTTTGATCTTTGAATTGAGTGCACCCTTCACCATGATGTCAAAGCCATATGTAGCCTTGAAAAACTCAACTGAGGTAAAAACCAACATACATAGAGGTCCCAGGAATGTAGCCCTTACATATTTCGGGGAGTACCTATACTGCTAATTTTCAGAAGTAGATCCAAGTCTAAGTTAACATTGATTATCACTTGTTGTTTGTTTTTTAAATCTGCATCAATAAACATTAATAATGGCAATAAATTTGTTTATTCTCAAAGTGTTCCCAGGATTTAAAGTTTCTAAAATAATTAATTTACATGATGTTGTTTATTACTTTTAATATTTAACAAGTCATTTGAAAAATACCAAATTCAATATTTGTAAGATCTATAGAAGTGTTTTCCACCTTGACTGAAACTCTTTAAACAGCTGCATGAAGACTGGTTCACTATATGCAGATGGCATATTACTCACTGATGCTTTCTCCTCTGCACAACCTAAAAGAATATATTAATTAATTTGTTAATCCACCTATTCATATTCCTTCATCTCTTTACTTTGTAAATGCAATGAATAGAAATTTCTTTAAGTAATGGCTTAATTCATTATGGTTACTTATGTATGATTTACTTGGGTGTTTATCTATATCATAATAATAAGTATTTCTGTTTACTCTAATGCTTTAATAAAGAGAGAAAAGGTTGTGTTATATATATATATATATATATATATATATATATATATATAATTAGATTCAAGAAATACACCTGAAATACAATTCTACAACTAGCAATCTTTTGCGATTACAAACTAAACAGATGAAGGAATATGAATGTTTTATATCTATGTTCTATTTATGCTATGCTTGTTTTTATCTCATGATTTGTTTTCATTTCAATCTGTATTGAGTAGTTTTAAGCTATTCACTGCTTTGCCAAAAATGTAAAGAGAAAATAAAATTTGAAAATTGCCAGTGAAATGACATCAGTCAAATTATCATGATAAAACAGTAAATCAAAACTGGGAACAGAATACACGATGTAACTTTGTATAACATTACTGATTGCTGAGCATGGAACTTACTCTGTTAAATCTGCTGCCTTTTTATAGAGTAGCAGCAGGGAGGGTGAATCCTACAAAACTTTCAATTGGAGATTTCGCCGAAAAATAAAGTTTCCTACGGAGATGAAAATACAAACGTTAATAACGTAATGAAGCCTCTAACCTACCCAAAACTTTTCTATTTGGGTTAGCTTATTTTTGTTACTTTATTTTTTGACATTTATGTTTTTGTCATTATGGCATGTTTGTTTACTCACGTGCTCACTCACTCGATGCTGTCGCCCTCCCTGCTGCTATGGGGGTGTATTTAATTAAATCATTATTATATCAATAATGGAATCTCACACAGCTAAACTAGCTCAACAGCGACTAGAGGCAATTATGAAATATCTCCCTGTCCGTGATTCTGTCAAACAAAAATTACAAGAGCGTCAGAAGCCTCAGGTGGAATTTACAGAAGGTGCAGAACAATTATTTAAACCAATTGTCGAACCAACAAAGAAAATTATTAAACCAACTGATGCAACACAAAAAGCTCTTGAAATGAAACATTGCCTGTTGATATTGCTGGGCGTCTTCAACCTCCTCAACCACAACCTGAAGTTCGACCACAATCTGAAGTTCGACCACGACCAAGAGCCATAATTAAAATCATAGATAAATTCACACCTGAAAGTATTGCTGCTTTCAGGAATCGAGATCAATTACTTGATATTGCCACGTTTGGATATTACAATAAAAATAATTATTTGAAACCTGAACATGTTACAAATATGAAACCTGCAGACTGAATTAGGGATGTATATCACGTCGCTGTTGATATTCTGCAAATCAGATCTGCAGAAGATGTTAATAATTTTGAAATTTTTAACGATGCAGTACACGAGTATATTGAATGAGTAAAACAAGAAAAAGAACAAAAAAAGAAGGAGTGAAGTCTAAACTTAAAGAGACTGAATGAGCAAGGAAACAAAAAGAAAAAGAAGATTTGGAATATGAAGAAGTTAGATGAAGGAGTGAATCACATTCACCAAGCAAGAAGGAAACAACTGGAAGTGGTCTTGGTATGGGTACCAGGTGAAGTGGTCTTATTACTCCATGCCCCAATAACATCCTTGCTGACGTGGACAGACTAGAAATTCTAACTGGTGGAAAACGAGCTGGTAATAATTCCCAGAAATCGTTAATGAAGCAGCTGATATTTGTCAGAGATTATTTACAGGCGGTATCATGGATATTAATGTTTATCAATCCCTCATTGATGAAATCGCCAATGATTATCACAGTGATTAAGGGTATACAATTAGATCAGTGAGAAGAAAATAAGATGATCATACATAATGCTCACCATGGACCGACCATGGTCAGGGTGATAAATTCGCGATTACCTACATATAAAGCATACTACGGAGACAGACTAGGTGATGTTGTTCAGGGTCTGTTTAGAAGGATAGCTCCGAAAGCAATACTGATTGCAAAGCAACTGGGCATGAAAGATATTGATGTTGTTCATGATAAAGGTATTGGTGCTGTTGGTGATGTTGCTGGTAAAGCATTCTCGGCAATCAAGGACAGATTAGCATGATTAATACGATGAAAACCTCAGCCAGTAAAATTACCTGGTACCGAAGTTATGCCTGCAAATGTTAGTAAGATAATAAATCAAGCTGCAAATGAAAAATTTGCAGAGTTGGCTGGTGTACCCATGTTAGAAAAAGAAAAAAATATCACTGCTAGTCTGATAGCAGGAAGTGGTCTTCGTCTTACCCACTGAAGCATTTACTGAAGTAGAAGGTGAAATTCTGAAAACAGATGATACTGAATAGGGAGCTGATGTCAGAGTTGGCTTTGTTAATAATGGCATCATGGCACTGTTTGACAGTGCTACGTATATCATCAATGGAAGAAATACTGAATCAATTCAGAAGGATGTTGACGTTGCCATGACGATACTTGGCCTTGCACGGTACAGCAACGATTATTCAAGATCAGCTGGTCCATCAATGATGTTTGTAAAGGATACTTCTAACCACTCTGACAACAGACAGTACGATATAAGACGACCAAAAAAAGTTACAGCTGTTGCTGATGATGCAGATGTAGAATTGGTTATTATTAGACCCAATGCAGAATTCAACTTAAGATTTGCAGCACGTCGATCAAC
Source organism: Megalonaias nervosa (assembly GCA_016617855.1). Lineage (NCBI taxonomy): Eukaryota > Metazoa > Mollusca > Bivalvia > Unionida > Unionidae > Megalonaias > Megalonaias nervosa. Next base: position 63,123 of record JAECUM010007041.1, on the reverse strand, counting down.
GCTGAAAGATGGAAGTAGAAGATTTTCATGTGCAGCAGTAGATGTCACATATCTTTGGATTTTGCAGAAATGTCAGAAAGGTTATTTTCGGAGCCAAGCATACAGTTGTACTTGTAAGAAAAGCTACTGACGATGATGCAATCTGGTGACCTGCTGGTGATGATGGTAAAGTATTACTGACAAAACTCTCATTGTGGATGCCAGTAATAACTCCATTGATTGCTGAAGAACAATGGTTACTTTCTTTTATGGACAGCGGCAATAAATTGACATTATCATGGCTGACAACAACTACAGATGCTATTCAAAGTACAATTAATGGTTTATTCACATTTCAGATAGCATCACAATGAAGTGCCTCTGCACCGCAACATATATTCATTCTTTCCAAGATGCTGCATGAGTAAACTCACAAGAATGCAGTATAATGATATTTGACAAACTTGGTGTTACTGAAGTTTCACTGAGAATAAACGGACATCAAGAACCATCGGAAGATATATTGTTAAATTTTGAAATTAATCATGTTGCACGTGCATATCATTGTTTGATGACATTCATGGGACGTGATCAAAAATATTGATTCTGGTTTATAAATATCACAGCTACATTTTACAACTCTGTATCCAATCTATTATTTCTCATTGGAACATTTGGATTTGTTTAGGCAATCCGTTGTTGATATACACTTTTGAGCTCGTGTGGCAAGAGGAGCAATTGCTAATTACAGAGCAATTGCAGTTATACTGTCAGATAAAATAATGTTGCTTGAAGGTGTTGGTGGTCGAATGAGAGTCATTGATGCCCCAGTAGAAAATATGTAATTGGATCGCGAGCGATCAGTAATTAAATCAGTCATGATATTATAATGTCATATCATCATGTTAGTGTCACTCTGACACCTGGTCAGATTAAAAAACTACAATCAGTGTCAAAAGAGAACTGTGCAATAAAAATATCAGTGAAACGAGGACAGATCTCAGGTGGTCCAAATAAACTATCACTGACTAAACGTCAGCTCAGTCATTTCAATAACGCCAAACGATCAAAGACCGGCATATGACTTGATCTTTCTGTGGGTGCCATTAGCGACATTGTCAAGACAGGTGGTATATTTCCACTTCTCGCGGTAATACCAGGAATCACTGCTACTACAGCCCCAGCTGTTGCAAAAGCAGCTGCATTGGGAGCAGTTGGTACTGCCGCTGGGATGGCATTAAAGAAAGCAACAGGTGGTAAAATCCATCGTGGTGGAGACGTTGGTGAATTCATTACACAAATAATGCCAATCATACAACAACACGCAAAAGAAATAATACCAGCAATGATATCACCATCACTGCTGCAATGAGCCCTTCAATGAGCGCAACCAGTGATACAGACAATCATGCAACGAGTTGAGGAAAAATTATCTAAAAAAAGGGGGAAGGTCTAAGACTGCCAGGAAGCCCTAGTGTTCATGGTACGGAAAAGGTCTAAGACTTCCCGGGACACATCGTTGATACTTCCCATGTCTAATTTTGATTTACTTGATGCTGCTGCATGATTAAATATCAAAAACTTCAGAGGTGTTTTTATGTGTGATCAATTACCAAAACAACCAAATCATGTTGAGACCGGTATCATTAATGTCGACAGAAGTTCTGGTCAAGGAACTCACTGGGTTGCATATGCGATTGATTCACGTGGAATTATTTATTTTGATTTGTATGGACTGGCACCACCAAAGGAATTTTTAAAATACATTAGCAACATGCAAAGTATTCCCGTAAGGTATTCAACACTACCAACACAGACAATAACTGATCCGCCAATATGCGGCCGAGAATCACTTGCTGTACTCGATGCTATTTCAGAATCTTCTGATGCACCTCATAAAGTTGTACATACGTACACGAGTTCTGTTTTAAATAATCGCTAATCATATAATGGTTGATATTTATGGAAGATCCTCTATCAAAGACAAGAAGAAAAAAGATGATATTGATTTATCAAAGTATGCTACCAGAGATGAGCTTGCTGATACTATGAACCTCTCTGGAGTTGATCGGGATGAAGTTGTTATTTTTCAGGATAAATATGGTGTTTTAAAGACGAGTAATATTAAGTGGATCGACATAATTCGTAGAGTTCTTGGTGCTACCATGGATAATATTCCAGTATTTACTGACAGCGGTAGAATCAGAGACTCAAATGTATCAACTGTAATTATCAGAAATGAAATTACAAAAAGTGTTGCTGATCGTTTACGATCCACCGGTGATACAATGCCAGGTGAACTCAACATGAATGGAAATAAAATTGTTGTTTTAAAAGAACCAACAGGTGATGAGGATGCCGCAACAAAGAAATATGTAGATGATAAAGATACTACAATCGATGACAAATTAACCACAATGCAATCTGAATATGACATTCACGTGAATATGTTTTTAAATGTTTGTAGAAATTTTCAAAAACTTAGTAAAATCGCAGATGATTTCTTTGGAAGTCCAGCAGTTGTTGATGTAAAACTCTCTGAAATTAACACAAAACTCTCTGAAATTAAAAAAAAATCGAGAAGATATTATCAGTGGAATTCCTGATATCATTAAAAAAATTAATTTGATTAAAATTCCTCACAAGCTCACCAATGTGGTATACACAGTATCATCAGGATCATCAACATGGTCACAGCAAAATAACACTATCAAACATACCGCGGAAGTCACTGGTGTGTATAGGCTGTCCGTGTTCAGCGCTGCAAAATTTAGGATATTTACCACGTATCCATGGCGTCATTCAACCAATAATTTTTCTGGAACCATGTCTATTGTGTTAAATCAAGTGGTCGAAGAAACGTTTATACTGGAACCAGCTGATCAAAAATTAACCACAGCGTCTTTCTGGTGGTGTCTGGAATTTGTCGCTGAAACACCTCAATTGATTACTTAATACTTTAGAATATATTATTTCACAAACGTCAAATCTAAATTTTGTAAACAAATATAGATATGAACAAGTGTGATTGTTACAGACCCAACTGAAAAATATCATTGACAAGTATACTGTAAAAATACAAATATATCGTAGACGTATCATTGTTACTGATATAATTGTATATTCTGCATCTGCCGTAGTCGCTAGAACAGCAACCATAATCAGATCATTATCAGCCACATACATAATAGCACCAGTAATAGGAATTGGCGTTGCAGTTATAACCGGTGTTGCTGGTATTCTTAATATAATTGCAAAAAGAGATCTATGTGTGCTGCTGATAAATTACATGAATATCAAATGTTACTATCAGTGGCAACAAACACACACGCCAAATTATCATCGCTGATATCATCAGGGCTCAATGGTGGAATAAAATCAGATCAGGAATTTGCAGAAATGATTGAGATTTACCACAACACCTCTGGTTTGGTAACTGGAAATCAAAACCCACCATCTCCGACAAAGACAGAGTCACCTTAATTTAAGTCGGTAAGTAAATAATAAAATATTACAGCTGGGAAATATTAGATCAAAATCATTCAGTGGGTTGCCTGCAAATAATTTGTTAGTGTTTCTTATAAAAATAACCCTGATTGAACTCCAGATTGGCAAGTTGTTGATATTCCTACGGGCAGTTATCAAATTGAATAGATCAATGATGAATTCCAATGCAGGATTAAAATCTAAAATCGCTATTATGGTTCATGAGCCAACATTATCAGCTGTGATAGAAATATTAACACGAGACTACGCAGTAGATATATATCAATCATCGATCAGAACTGTATTAGGATGGCCAGAAGTTCCACCGTTTATCAAGGACCACCAGAACCTAAACAAGTTGATTTTTCCACAGATAAACTCATATTTTTAAAATTTTGAAGATTTCTTCCACGGATGAGAGGATTTATGGCGAGTACAGTAAAATCTTTCATTGCGTCTACTGGTGAAAAACTTCCTGAATTTAGTTTTCCTATATCTATGTTTGGCAAAAATAGAAAAGGGGACTTCAACGATGGATTTTATAGTTTTTCCAATAATGTTAAATTCGAACACAAGCGATAAAGTGATAATCTGCAAAACTTATTTTTCAGTATTACACAATATTACAATGATGATGTAAAGCAACAGATCATTGAAACTATGCAACATTTAAATCAAATTGCATCAGACCTCGAATATCTCAACATCATCAAGTATGTAAATTTCGTGGGAAGTAGTTATTGGCCACCTGTTCACCCACCACTAAAAGTAAATATTAAACAAGTATTTCTCGATCATTTTAAAATAACAGAAGAACAATTACTAACATTTATAATACCGGAATATAACGCTAATGTTTTAAGAAAATCAGTCAAAGATATCATCGATGAAAATTTTCCCAAAGTGATTGAATCATGGAGAAAAATATCCCCTCCAGCGATTATTCTCAGACATAACAATGATTCATATGGTGGAGGATTGCATATATCACCAGGTGTTGTCACGATCACATCAATGATCACAGTTAGTTTGGTGTGTGATGCTATTGATGGAATTTATCAGGTAGATACTGAAAAATCAATACAAGCACAGCAAGGATATATCTTATATTCATTTACCCCCCGAAGTACCTCCTGGATTTTTAATTGTGTCAGTACCTGTTAATCTGGTTTATCTGCGATGTCATAATCCGCTATTATCACGGATACATTTTAAACTTATTAATCTAATGGGAAACTTGCTTGATTTGAGGAATGAAGGTCTAGCAATAAGTTTGTTTGTGAGATCATAGATCTTCATGCTTGTAGCGTTCATAGAATGCCTAGAGCATCATCGTAGCTGCTTTTTGTCAGAATAAGAAAACAAACAAATCGGAATCGGAATCAATACTGAAAAAAAAATCAGAATTAGAGTAAATATTATAATGAAATTTTATTTTTTTTTACTGAAAATCAGACTAAACTCACCTCATCAGTGGGGTAAATGGTACTCAAAATAACAAAAATTTCTCTTGATAAAGAATAGAAAATAAATCAGAATAAAAATAAATATTATCTGATTCTGCATAAATATTATTATCAGAATAAAAATACATATTATAATATGAATCTGAATCTGAGCCACTTTCATAATCCTTCTTGACTTTCGTCAGTGACTTTGTCAGTGACAAGGTCACCGCACATAAGATTTTTCAGCTGTCGCACATGTGAACTCATAATTTTTCTTATTTTGTATTCGCGTGATAACTCTGATCTAGCTTTCTCAATCGCGTTTGCGAGTGAAACGAATTTTCAAATATCCTTATCATCGACATAAAGTAGAGATTGTTTTACGGCATGCTGAAGTAACTTAATGAATCTATGCTCGGCCACTCTCCCATCATATTTCCCTTCCTATAGCGCTTCAAAATCATTTGTAATTTTTTTCAGGATCCAATTGTTCAGATAATTCTATATCCTCATCATTTAATTTTTTAATCTCAGAAATAATTTCATTAATATTTTTGGAATTCATTATATAACAAATATTTGTTTAAAATAAAAATATTTCTGAATAAAAATAAATCAGAATCAGAATAAAAATAAATCTGAATCAGATTCAGAATAAAAACAAAAAATTAATTAGAATTAGAATAATAATATAAAAATAAATCCAAATCTGAATCAAAATCACAATAAAAATATTTCTAAATAAATCTAAATCTGAATCAGATTCAGAATAAAAATAAAAAATAAATAGAATGAAAAGAAAAAAGAATATTTTTGAATATCTGAATTTGAATCAAAAATAAAAATATTTCTAAATCAGAAATAAATATTATTATCAGAATAAAACAAAAATAAACAGTAGCAGCAATGAGCGTTCATCATCCACAGGGTCCCTTCATTTTTGCCAGTAATTGTTCTGAGGGTCCCTTCATTGATGCCTTTCTTATGGCTTGTGTATGGGGTCACCCTTCATGATTTTTTTCTGGCGACATTCTTTCTGAATATCCTTGTATGGGGTACCCTTCAGTGAGATTGAGAGCTACATCATACTACTGCTTTTTTTGGAGGCACCAGTTTCATGTACACCCCCCCAAATCAAACCCCAGGTGAGTGAAAAACAACACCCACCATGTTGTTTTATGTGGTGAGGAGGTGTACATGAAATCCCTTGGGGCAGTGGCCCCCACTATATTAGGAAAAACTGGCACCATACCGCCCACCATCAACAATGTGTCGGTCACGGGATTAGAACTCTAGACCTCAAGTATGAGAATTCACCACTCTAATACTGTGCCACAGACTAATTCTTACAAATATATGTTTCAGAAATTATTATGAAGCTACCTATGCTGGATAAGCAGGCAACCTACACGCAATCAGTATACTGAATATAAATCACAATTATTGTAAACTGCAGTGTGGATTTATTTCAATTTCCAAACACACTTCATAAAATATTCTATATAAAATATCTGCATTTAATAGTGCGATTTAATAATCACACGTCTGCAAGATGTCTCATCTGGGAGTTCAAGTACATGTAGGTCTGTACGCCTGGACTACACACACAAGTGGTGCGTGACTCATACTGAAGTTAACCTTTGCTGGAGAAGCAGGCAACCTACACGCAATCAGTTGTTGTTGTTGTTGTTATAGGGTTTAATGCCATTTTTCAGCACAAGATAGGCTATACATGGCGGCCAGTATTAATGGTGGAGGAAGAACCCGGGAGAACCCGGAAAGAACCACCGACCCACGAGAAGCTACTGGCAAGCTTTCTCACATAACCACACTGGCTGAGCCTGAGACTCGAAGAAATATACGAAGACAGAGGTGAGATGGTAGTGATCTGTAATGGTGAGTACTTTAGACCACTCGACCACTCGGGGCCCCTCACACAATCAGCATACTGACTATAAATCACAATTATTGTAAACTGCAGTGTGGATTTATTTCAATTTCCAAACACATTTCATAAAATATACCGTATAAAATATCTGCATTTAATAACTGCACATACATTTTCTGCAGGGAGCTGAAAGTACATGTAGGCCTATATACTCCTGTAGTCTTACCTGTAAGAGCTAAAAATAACTTACCTGGATTTGTGTGCAAGCAGTGGAAAAACAGTAAAAAAATATAATAGCGGCAGTCATATAATATTACGCACTTGTAAGTGGGGCAACTACTTAATTACTCTAGAAGAGAAATTGTTCGTTGGCAGAGTTCTCTCCCTTCATCATCTAATACAATAGGGAGATAGTGAAATGCCATTCGCTGATTATATTTCTTTGAATACGCCAATTTGGTTATATTATGTGCGACACATTTTACTGAAGGTATGCAAATATCAAAATATTGTCCAGCTGCATTCATTGATTTAAATATAATTTCTTTGCCTGTCTCTATATTCATAGATACAACTGATTTGGGAGACTTACAATTACCGCCAGTCTTTTCAAACTTGCAATTTTGACTCTGTGTAACAGCTTGTAAATTTCCCAAAGAATTATCAATTTTACATCTGTTAATGTGATCGATCACTAGTCCGTCTTTGATCAATCCATGAAAACATTGGAAGATAAATTTATGGGATAAATATCTTTCTTTTCCAACATTATCAACAACACTGACTGTTTTTTTTTTCCGTTGACAGTTCCTGATTACACCATCATGAGATGCTTCATAATTCATGATGGTGGGATGCTTCACAAATTCATTTTGCTCCATTTATATAATAATGTTATTTGTCTAAATTATTTTGTTGTTGAGGTGAAAATTTGGGGAGATAGTCTTCGGCATTTTTTATGGGAGATTCAACACCATCTGTATTATTTTTTTTATCATAATATCATTTCAGCTCTCTGTATTTTTCACCACCACATTGCACACACAGCTGTGTTTTTCCTCTGACCCCAACACAACATCGTAAACATGGTTTTGGTCCTAGACTCCCCCTATGAATGCTTTGCATGTGACATCCACAGAATTCATTTACGCAAGCCCTGTTACAAGGAAGTGAAGAACTGCTCATGAGCGACTTGCATTTAAAGTTTAATTATATATATATATATATATATATATATATATATATATATATATATATATATATTAGCCTTAATTATAATATGGAGGAATTCACGAGATTATCTGCAATTAAGCCCTCTAAAGCCAGATTCAATCTCAACAGAATAACCCCTCAATTACCAAGGCGAGCTTTGGTTGATTTAATGAATAATACTCTAATTATTCGTATCAGTGAAGCCAAGAGAGAATTTTGCAATGATGTTGCAGTTCATGTGTGGTCAACATTCAAAATTGTACACGACACCAAAGGTGTTGTCGATGCTACAATGGATGATAAATGATCAGCAACAATTATTAATTATCTCGATGCTGCACGAAAATATATTTTTAGAATAAAATTTATCATAGTGACCGACGACAACACATGGATTATCCGTGACAAACATGATCCTGTTCGCATTACTTCTCATCAGGGTCACACTGGAAATATTGTCACTTTAAATAAAAATTCAAAACCAGGAATACTGACTGGAATTGATAGACCTTGTTATGAATGAGCATATCCTGTAATGGCAGTTGTTTATGCAATATATCCACTGAATGATAAACCTAATGTCAATAAACTTCTACCGATGAAAATTTCTCGTGGTGACATTTGTCACTTAATTTGTGTTGCTGAGACAGTTACAGAACATTTCACAAACATGAATCGAGGGAACGGTTTAATGGATCTAAGGCGTAAAAAAATAAGCGAATGGGCAGAAACAGTTAAAGATACTGGAGCATCTATCAGCGACGTTGCTGAACTGGAAAAAAAATTAAGATTTCCAATAAGAGTGAAGACATTAACCAGAGAGATTTTATACAAATCGAAATATAAAAAATGGAGCTTCGATAGAGATTATCGATCATAAAGCACATGCGTGGACTTTGGACATAACAATATTTCCACGAGATTGAACTGTTAAATTCTATAGTGGCGATATGTTTGATTTTATCAGAAATATCAGTAAGAGTGACCCTGTATCTGTGGTTGTTTCAGAGTTTAGAATCTGTGAACGGCGATAGAAATTGCTATGATCAGTTTGTATGGTCTAATGGAGATATTTATCGTACAGAATCTCTACACGACAAAATGAAAAATCTTGCATTGAAATACATGAACACCGATGAAATAGGTGCTGATGGCGGTGATGAAATCACTGTTGAACGATTACTCAGTAATTGTTTTACCATTCTGTCAGTTGCTGCACATGCTGCTCAGAAGAAAAATTCATGGAAACCAACACGATTAGAATTTCTTGAAGATATCCAATGCAGTTGTATTGAATACGGACATGGCGATTTATGGAATACTAAATACGATTATAAAGACGTTATATTGGTTGATATGGTTGCATGTTATCCTGGAAGTTTTCTTGGATATGGAGAATGTTCTGAGTATTTCAAAGATTTGGACATCCAACACATGAGAGATGACCAGAGTTGCGATAAATGGACCCTTAAAAGATTTTGACCTGAATGGATTTGCCTGTATTGAGTCATTTGAGTTAGCACTGAATCTCCATCTGGTTGTTTATGCTTGGTTTGGGAGACTTTTTTCAGAAAAATGTTGAGCTCCAATAGTTTTAGTTAGATATATGCTTGATACGGGAATTTTGGTGTCATTGACACTCAGTGAAGCAATTATATCATATCAGCCGCAGAAACAAGTTTGGTTACCACAGCAGAAGAAATACTCTGATGATGAAAATCCTGATATAACTGATTTTGAGAATAAGCTCGCAAAAGATCTTGGCAGAAAAATAATTGGTAAATTTATGCAAGGAGCATCATATTATCACAAATGACATTGTTGTAGAGTAATCATCGATGATGCTGAACTCGAGTTTATAATTGCTGATTCAACCGAAAGAAACATTTTTATAAGTCGAGAAAATGCTTATTTATCTGATGGAACTAAATTAGGTACAATCGTGAGTTACACTGAAGATGAATCACCACAGTTCACTCATTTAAGATCTTCGATGCTTGCATTATGTTTCAGTAAATTTATTATCCATGATAAATAGATTTTCTGATACCGCAGTTAGAGTTGCAACAGATTCATTTTATATCAATAAAAAATACACAGAACAACTGAGACAGTTAAAAATTGGAAATGATGCATCATGGGGCGAATGGAGAATAAAACGAGAACTGATACTTAGTTATTCTGAATCTGCTGATTATATTTCCGAGGATACTTATTGTAAAAATAATCATTTATTGGAATTATTGTCGGCTCCATCTGTATGTGATCCTGTGACCAGACATAAGACTGTTTACCTCAATGGACCTAGAGGTTCTGGTAAAACAACATGTGCGACTGAATTATTTAAAAATTTGGATATGGTTGCTTTGACACCCGCACATAGACTTGCCAGAGAAATGAACGAATGAGGAGTTAATTCGTGTACGAATCATAGTTTCTTTCGATGGAAAGGAGATGAATGGACTTCACAACGAATGGGTGAAAAATATATTCCTAAGATTATTATCTGAGATGAAATATGTACGGTATCATTGGAAATATTAAAATATTTCTTGATTGGTTGTTAATGAGAAATACTGCTGTTATCATGTGTGGTGATCATGGTCAACCGCTGCCTTTTGTTGAATCATCTCCACACAAATGGCTGAAAAAGTTCATAGATTATTATGAGGAGATAACTGATGATCATAGAGCTATTGATTAACCACTGAAAGAATTTAAAAGACTGATCAGACTGCAGCCAGATAAAATTCAATGTGAAATAATGTGTGAAATAATTCCAGAGACTACAATGAATAATTTTTGGAATTTATGGAAGCCTGCTGATTTGATAGTTGCAAGTAGGAAGATAATTCGTCATATACTTCAGCAAGAATTATTTCTGTTACATAAAGAAAAGTTTTCAGATTTACCAGTGCTGCTTTGTTATCACCCAGCAGATACACGAAAACAAAATATTAAGGTAGATATTTCAGAACGAATTAGAAACAAAAACTCGTTCTTAATGATACTGTTGTTGTTGATGTGAATGCCGTTGAGAGCTCATTAATGATGGACAAATCTCCATGGACGCTAGGATATACAATAACGATTCACTCATCGCAGGGTTTAACTGTTTCTGATACAAATATATGGATTATCGATGATAGGATCAAATAGTTGAATTTAGTTTATCTAGCAGTGTTGAGAGTCAGAAGAATATCTCAGTTAAGAAAAGTTGTAATGGATTGTGTCATGATCGATGAAATTATCACTAATGATACTGAGGTCAACAATAAAGTTGTTGAGAAGAAATTAGCTGGTTATAGGCAATCTGACAAAAAAATAAACGTGATTTTGACATTGACGTTGAGTTTATTATGACACTGAAACAACGACAGAATAATAATTGTGCAAGCTGTAATACAGTAATGTTGTGGCAGTATTCGAATAATAATCCGAAACAATTCAACGTGCATAGAATTAATAGTAATCTCGGTCACACACGTGAAAATGTGATGTTGACCTGTCTTGAGTGTAATCGATTTACGGGTGTTTGTGTTCTGTTTTACAGAAGTGAAGGCGGCGGTAATTGTGTATCTTCAGGAATTACTTGTAATTGTTCGCGTACAAATCCATGCTGAGGAGCAGTTGAATCTAGTCTGTAAATTGCAGGTCTACCCGTGGATCTTACCACACTGGAAATTGTGTGGTCACACTCCAAATAGGATCAGCTGCTCTCTTTTTTAACCCCTTCAAGTTCACCAGGTTCATATAAATATCTTACAGTTACATTACCTAATACTTGTTGTTTTGAAGAAGAGTCATGTCGTTGTAATGGTATATGTTTTTTTTGTGATCGCATTAATGTGTTTCAAAGAAGTCGCACGAGTAATTTCATTATTTCACACAGCTATCACACTTGGTAGTCTTGCAACCCATTCATGAGATCTTTTATCCCCGGACTTAAGGTCAGTGGATATTTCCTTTGCATATTGATATCCAAATAACTACTCAGCAAGTGTTGAATTAAATTATTCAGCGATTGCCTGATCGCGATGAATTGCAGTACGTCCTTGTCTGATTTTGACGTTATGTGTTTTCATCAGAGATGATACTGCACCAAGAAATTCTTTGCCAGGATCAACCTGTAGTAGCTGTGGCCATTGTATACCACCTTGTGGTCTGGATCCTCATTGATAAATTCGTTCAAAAGCAGATGCAACTTCAGTTTCTGTTTTTGCTGATAGTGGTTCTGCTTCTTTATATCTACTTGCAATGTCAACGACAGTTAACGCGTATTTGTATGTGCGTGATTGATGTCTACATGTTTTAATAGTATCATGTGGCAAAAATAAAATGTCTGCCTGATGAACTTCATTGGAAACGCTGACATCAAAATGTGCGTACTGAATTTTTTTTGGCAGTGGCAGATAAATCTGCCATATTGCCTGTCGTGCTAACCAATTTGCTGCAACAGAATGTGTGACATTTGCTGCTTCAGCAAGTTTACTTATTGCTGCTCTGCCCCTCCAATATCCTCTTGGACTATAATAAATTGATTCTATTATAATAGTTATCTATGATTAATTACCAGCCCCTAGCACTAGTTTACCTTTCGTCGCAGATTTAACTAGGAAGCTAGCAAGTTTTTCTCTGAGAGATTTATTTTTTATGGAATTTAACAAATGAATCAACTTTACATCTGCAATATGTCATTGTTGTAAATCTTTATTTTTATACGCAACATCGTGAACATGGCATGCTTGATCAATTGCATTTATTGGATACTCTCCGGGTCTTGGTTGGTCTCGTTCGTCAAGTCAGATATCAAGTCGGGTTCCAGGACCACAATAATTATATCCAGAAAGATGTTTTTCTCCTGGGTATTTAGCCCATGGAGTTCCTGGTAATTTTCCCTGTGAAGCAGTGATATCACCGCCTGTCTTCGTACGAGATGAAATAAATCTATATTTGTTTGTACCTCATTTTACACACTTGCCTGTAAGCTCACGTTTTTTAGTTTTTGTTATTACTGTTGTTAATCCACTGGTGGGGGTGGATGCTCTGCATTGAACGCAATATAAATTCATATTATTTATTATATATTTGTACAACATGGACATTATTGACTTCTCAGTGACATGAAAGCAAGAGCCAATCAAGCATCATGCAGTGCTACCAAATTCTATCAGAGCAATTATAATAGGTCCATCTGGGTCTGGTAAGATGCAGTTGTTGCTTAATTTGATAATGAGGTGGCTAAAATGGGACAAGTTGTATTTGGTGGCACCATCCATAGATGATCAGCGATGCTATGATGTGCTTAAAGATTTTAATGAATAAGCGAAGTCACTGGGTGAAGATGAAGATGATAATGATATTATTGATTTTATCACAGATATTGATGAAGCTCCATCTGTGGATGATCTCGATGGACATATTAATAATTTCGTAGTATATGATGATGTGATGCTGGACAAACAATCAAATCCAGCTCGGATACAAAAATACTGATGTTATATATGTTACTCAGTGATATACACAAATACCTAAAGTGATCAGAGATAACTGCAATATTTTAGTTGTGTTTAATTGAGTCGATACACATACTCTGTGAAACATTCATCAGACTTGGTATTCAGGGGATATGGATATGATTAAATTCAAAAACTTTTCAAAAGCTCAAGCTACCCCACATGGATTTATCACAATAAATTTACATGATCCTCAGTTGAAGTATCGTGTAGGTCTCGATAAAATTTTTGATTGAGAAACACAGCAGCAGGGAGGGCAACGACATTGAGTGAGCGTGTGAGTAAACAAACATGCCATAATGACGAAAACATAAATGTCAAAGAATAAAGTAACAAAAATAAGCTAACCCAAATAGAAAAGTTTCAAGTCGGTTAGAGGCTTTGTTTTTATGTTATTGACGTTTGTATTTTCATCTCCATAGGAAACTTAATTTTTCAGCGAAATCTCTAATTGAAAATTTTGTAGGATTCGCCCTCCCTGCTGCTAGAGTCAAAACTGGATATTCACAATGAATGAAAAAATTTATGTGAGTAATTGGTAAGACTTAAGAAAAAATTTAAAACTGGATGCTTATATTCAATCAATGAATAATTTATTAAAGGACCTGTAACTAAAGAAAAACTGAATACATTTGACTGATTCTGCAAAATTCTGAAATGATACTTGATCAACTAGAACACACTGACTCGCACATTTCTTTCTGTTAAGCTGTTCCTTATCATGGTGCACCAGGTAAACAATCAAGGTTAAATTGACTCACGCAGTATTCGCACTCATATGTTCGATCCATGACTGCATGTTGCTCTTCTTCTTCTTTACATTTGGTCTTTACACAAAGGCCCATAATGTTCAATACTGCATTCTCTGACCATCCGGACCTGAAATTTTCTGGTAGGATTGAGTTAGTAACATAACATCATACCATCTTTAAAATTCATGAAAAGTTCTCAAATTACTTCCAAGAACATTTACCCAACCAGGATGTATGGGGGAAGAGCTTATTTACTTTGCAAGACTATTGATTCTGCATTTAGGTTATGAAATCTCATTGATTAATTTTAGTTGTTGTGAGCAAAACTCCTGACCACACATTTTTAGAACTGATTGCAGATCACAGCTTTTAAATTCAATGTTATTTTTAAAAATGTTTTTAAAGTTTTTTTTATTGTTCCTGTAATAGGTCGACAATTGGGTCGGGGAACCATCCCAGGGTCACCTTACAACTGATATAGCCTTAAGGGACAATAAATATAGTGTAGGAGAAAAAAAATAAATAAAGATACACACACATGCAAGCACACTTGCACACATTCATGTATTACACAATCTCTTGTTTGACAATTATAAATATACAGCATCTATGTGACACTGTACACAATAACATGACACTATTAAACATGTATTCTAGTTACTGTGGAATAATGGTTCCTGCTGTTCCCAAATCAACATAAATGCTTCTTTCCTTTCAGATTTTATTGCAATATACTTTTCCAGATTATAGCGATCTTTAATAAAAACTTTCAAACCATCCAATCTAGGTATATCTCCTTTCATTTTACATTTAAAAATAATAATTGCATATTCAAAATCTCTGGATTAATAATAGGCATTAAGCCTTGCATTGTTCTCAGCTAAGAGTCCCCCAAATGCAATGAGTGTAAATAAACATGTTAAAACTAATATATTTTCATCAACTGAAGACAAATGTATAAACAAAATTGCTTAATTCAATATTTAACGAAGCACTGCATTGATTTAGTCTCCAATCAAAAACTTCGACTTCAGTGAAGCATTATAATGTGACACAATCATTTGGAATCTAAAAAAAATAAATTCAAATACAAATGTTTTCCAGCAAATGCAGCATGGTGCAGGAATAAAAAACAATTAAGTCCGATTTTTAAGTTCTGAAATGAAATACATCATAAGGACTTGCAGCAAGATGTTACTTTTTGAGATATATTTAACTACATTTACCAAAGAAAATTGTAATTAACAATGATATAAATACACAATTTATAAGATTTAACTTTAATATAACATGACATGCCTTTTATAATAAATCTGTAACATAATATGAGAACTGATTTCCTCAGATTTTAAAAATCTTTTATACATGAGGGCATTGTTCTTTATTCTAGAAGTATGAAAGTTACTTGATATTTGTAAGATAAAATGTCAACTCCCCTTTTATATCGATGACAGATTTTGTGTCGGGAGCCTGACCTACTGGCTGCTCAGTGGGAGAATATGCTACAAGAAAAGCCTTTATTACTGAATTTGAATTCTGTATTAATGAAACACAAATTAATTGTGAAACAACACAAGATCACGCTGAGAAAGTTAATTAACATTTGTTAACAGGTGTCTTAATAAACTGTGACAACTCTAACTGATGACTTTACAAAGACTGTAAATTATACAACAAATGATGTAACTGTTGGACTGCAAATCCTTCATCTTCAAGACTTTGTTAACATTAATTTCTTTTCATTCATATACTTTTAATTTTGAATCCCAATACATTTAATAACAACTACTACACTGAGTTTTCAGAAGTTCATCCAAGTCTAATTTAAAATTTCTGAAATGTTTTAATACAGTATGTATCACTTGTCTGTCTCTATTAAATCTGAATCAATAAATACAGGTAATGACATTAAAGTAGTCTCTTGACGAAGTGTTCCCAGGATTTAAAGTTTCTAAAATAATGATATTCAATATAGTAAGACTTATAGATCTAACCAGATGCATGCAGACTTGTTCACTATATGTGGATGGTACGTTACTCACTGATGCTTTTCTCTTCTGCACAATAAAAGAAAATCAATTCACCCATTAATCCATCAACAAAAGAACTACCGTATATACTCGTGTATAAGCCAAATACTTTAGGAAACTATAAAGGGCTGGAAGAAGGGGTGGTCAGCTTATCTGTGAGCCAAGGTCAAAACTTTAAAGTTCTGAAGATATTTTTGTTGACTACCATAATGGGTGTAAATTTTGGGACACAAAACAATATTTATTCCATGTCCTAAGATGTATATGCATGTAAAAAAATACATTCTCTGTGTCCCAACACTTACTAAACTGTTATAAACTACTATGATCGCTTTTGTTTTTATTTTGCATGTGCACATTTTCTGATTTCTCCAACACAAAATTAAATAAAGGTAAATAAAGACTTCATAATTCATGGGTCGGTTCAAGTTTACCTTGGACACAAAGCTGTACTATAATGACCAGTACTTAGTATTTACACAGTGCAAATTGTGCAAAGCGTTACTTTTATCCTTGTTTATTCCAAAACATATTAGATGCAGAGTTTGCTTTTTGCACTGTTTCGACCAAATCGCATTCTTCTAGATAACACTTCAGCTAGTTGGTAATATGTTTCGTTTAAGTTGATCCACATGTTCATGAGTTACTCTTTTTCAGTGATATAGGCAATGCTGCAAACTGAGGTAATCTTGATGAAAAGGTACACACATTCAATTGTGCAAGGCACATAACCACATAACTATTACATCTTTATGAAGGAATGATAATAATAAAGGCTAAAATTCTGAATATAGATCAACTAAGAGCATCATCAATCTACTTAAGTTTTGGGGGGGCTCCGAGTAGCCGAGTGGTCTAAAGCGCTCTCCGTTACGGATCACTGCCATCTCACCTCTGTCTGCATGGGTTCAAGTCTCGGATTCGGCGAATGTGGATATGTGAGAAAGCTTGCCAGTAGCTTCTCGTGGGTCGGTGGTTCTTTCCGGGGATTTCCCGGTTTCTTCCTCCACCATTAATACTGGCCACCATGTATAGCCTATCGCGTGCTGAAAAATGGCATTAAGCCCTACAACAACAACAACAACAACAACTTAACTTTTGTGTTTTGGCTGAACAAAACATAATTTTTCACACAATGGAAAGCTGAATGTTTTGGTGTCTCCTTTGATTATAATTGGTGGCTTTGTCTTTTATTTTCTGACAGCAATTCAGGCCAGTTAATCATTAAAACCTGAAACAGGCTTGGGTTAAGAGGGAATTTTGACTGGTAACTATACCAGCACTTTGATGTGTGACTGACCTTCACTCCATAATATTATCACGATTACTGTAGTTTTGTAAAACAGGGTGTGAGATTGCTTACATCAAAGCAAACTACAACTCACTTTTTACGGTGTCAGCGTAATTTTCTAAGTATTATTTCTGAAACTTCATTATTACATTTTGGAGATATTAAAGTTTAGTGCAGTGGTGCCCATGATTCGCATCCAAGGGTCATACTTCATTCAGTGGAATGTACTTTATTCAGTGCATGTTCAAACCTACAATGTACATGCAGTGGTGCCATTATGTAAATACATTCACTAGCCTAATTGTGAGCGTTGAATCAAACCCTACTGTTGTTCGTTGTTGTCATACTGGGATCACATTTTATTGAGTTAGGTAAAATTAAAATGTAATTACTGCTGCACTGATATAAAAAGTCTAATGCATAATGCATAAACAAACAATAATCAAGTCAAAAGCAAGAGATAGTGTTACAGTGTCATCATCCAATCAAATTATACACAAATCTGAATTAGGCAGAAACAATAAGAAAACACAAAATTAAATTTTTTTTTTGACTTTTCAAACAAATTTATACCATTTTCTATGTAATAATCATACATGCAACCCCAAGAGAGGTATACATGTAATTTTTGCTACTATAAGTTTGCTTAAATAAATGCATTTAGAACTTACCACATGCACCGTGTGATTTCGTCTCGGACATGTGGGTTGGCTTATACATGCACTTTTTAGTTTATGCCTATTCAGTCTGGTGGTTGGCTCATATGTGAACAGGCTTATACATGAATATATATGGTAGTCTATGCCTGAGTAATTAGTAAGACTTAAAGAATTAGAACTAGTATACTTATTTTTCTGTCAATTAATGTTCTGTTAAAGAACTTGTAAAAACAAAGTGAAACTGAATATATTTTAAAGATTCTGCACAATCTGAAACAATACTTGACCAGATAGAACTACCACATATACTTGCATGCGAGTCAGTTCCAACTTAAAACATTGATCTGCCATTCCATATTGCACTGGTAGACAGGGGTCATTGCAGTTTGCAGTTGGGTCTGCATTCCAAATGCTTCAAACCTTTGGATACAACTGGGTTATTATCTATAAGTGCATGACAGTGTTTACAATTCTGAGCAGCCTCCCAGAGAGAAGAGAGAGAGAGAAGGGGGAAACATTAGAATCAATATATAATATAAATGATGCGTACATCCTCGTAATAAGAAATTTTTCAGTAACAGACAAAAATGCACACAGAATGATAAGAAAGATGACATATACCAAGAATGCAAAATTCTCAAAAACACAACAATAAAAAAAATAGCAAGACAGAACTCAGATTAAAACCTTGTGTAAATTTTTGCCTCTTTTCTTCATTCACAAGAAAAGATGTCTGCTGGTTTTGGATTTTAATAGAAAAAGTCCTAATTATATGATATTGCTCATCAGTTGATAATTATTGCCTTTTCTTGAATTTGTTGTTTTTCTTTTTTTATACCCACCTTTTAGAATGCCCAGACTTTGTTCCCCAGTTTCAGAGATACTGAAGCTGTTAAGAAGTGCCTCAAACATGTTCTGATTTGTTCCAGGGATGAGGGAAGAAATTTCTGTGGTGGTGGAGACAGCTATAAAAAGGATTAAAATGTTCGGAAAATTAGGCCTATAAAAAAACTTTTTACTAAAATAAATGAAAACATTTTGGTGAAATTAGGCTGAATTTCATGTTGCCTATAAGAGACAATGCTGCGACAAAAAGAAGAAAACACTGCATTATTTTTAGCAGGGAGATTCTCTCTAGCCTAATCAGCTTTCACCATCCATTGCAGTAAATGCATGGGCAATTGGTTCATTTTTAATGGTACTTTCAACACATTACTGACTACGTCCTGCTTACTAAATAATTGTTAAGTGCCTTTCCCAGTGAAATACATTACAAGCTGGCAGAAAAATGTGCATACTACCATTAGAGAATGCAGTTTTAGGGAAAATGCCAACAGTTAAATAAATATGTGTATGGTAAATGTAAAAAATATAACATATTTAGAAATAAAATTTTAGGTTGAGGAAATTTTCAATATAATGTTGCAAACTTTATTATTAATTTTTATATTGCTTTTATTAATATTATCATTATTATTATTATCATGAAATAAATAATTAAATAAATGCAACATTACAAATATGTTTAAAAAATGTCATACCAGGCTTATTTGACTCTGTTCTTGGAGTTTCTTCATGTGAAGCACTATCATTTTGTAAGACCATGACTGGAGGTTGGTAATAAAGTTCTCAATGTATCACCCATATTTATACTCCCCTGCTTACATGAGTGTGAAATTACGGTCCTATCAATCCAAGCCTATCTATTATATTCTGCTTACTAAATGACTGCTGTGAGATTCAAAATGGCTACCACTGCTTAGCAGGCTTGAGGCAGTTACTCTGAAATTTTGTACCTTTTCTCATGTCATATGTGTTTGTTGATTTTGTTCATCTGCATTGGTGGTTTCAATACACATTGGCTGTTTTGTTGGAATTTTTTCTTCGTTTGCTTGTTTTTTTGTGGGGTGGGGAGAGAGCTGTTGGATTTTTTCTCAGTTGTTTTGTCCCACTCATGCTACAACTGTTCTTTGTTTTGAACATGATGCCATCATGTTATACTCACCAGTCGACCCGTTCATGCTATGATGGACCCACATTCATTGCATTAAATAACAACTCCTTGGTGCTTAATATTACATTGTGAACTAGACTTAACCTGGGACTACAATCATTTTTACATAAATGTAAATGGCAAATGATGAGCCAAAGTGTGCAATCTAACACCTTCTGGTTACTCGCTCAAGTCATTTTCATGCCACTCCTCCCGAAGCAGAATTGCTGTCATCACAAAAAACTCCATAATTTACAGTCTTAACAACACTACAACTTTCAATTTCGAACACACATTGTTTGAAGTGGCTCAAACCTCACTCTTGAACAATGGAACAAAAAGTCATACCATTTTTTCTCCCTCTACTCACCTCCTCCTAGTTGAAAAATACAAGTTTACTAAATCTCTCTTTTTGAAGCCGTTTCCTAACCCTCTGGAGTATGGAAATTCAATAGGTGATAACCTGAATATTCTTGGAAATTTCAGCCTTCACTTTGACTGTCATGTAAATCAATACACATCAAAACTCCTAGATTCTATTCACATTTTCAACCTCAAACAGTCAGTTAGCCAACCCACCAATAAAACTGGTCACATTATAGACTGGATTCTTCAAAGGCCTCATGATAATATTCTAGTCTTCATTGGCATCCAATGAACTTGCATCAGATCACCTCTGCATCATATGCTATTTCTTCATAACAGTCCTAACCCACTATCTCTGTTTGTTGCTAAGAGAAACAATATGATTAAAATAGAACCCAACTAATGCATAACATCCAAGCAAACGTTACATATTTATTTTGTTTTGTAATTCACAGTGTTTGTTTTTGTCATTGTATATGTTTTTTTGTGTTATCTAATATTGTAAAGCGCTTAGAGCTTCAAAAGATTTAATGCTGTACATAGTCCACATTATTATTATTATTGTTATGTGCCTTTCCGTTTCACATATAGATGTAGTCCTTAGAAGCTGGCAGAAAAATGCATATAATTACTAACCATACAAACTGCATTTTTAGGAAAAAAAGCAAAAAGTTATAAAGCAACACTTACTAAAAAATAGAAATGACAGATACAATCAGTGCTGTAGAGAGTGATCATATGAGGTAAGAAACACCCAGGCCTCCTAGTTCTTGTTCAAACAAAATTTTTCTTTCATAAAATTAAAATGTGTTGTTCAGCCAGGGCCACCTTATGGGACCAGGCCCTGGAGATATATCCCTGGTTGCCCCCCCCCCCTTGTCGACCCTGCATACAGTAGATCAAAGAACCTATAGCTGGGTATGCAGAAGAAGAATGTGCTAGACATAAATGCTAAATAAATGTGTTGATATGTGTACTGTAGTATGATCTCGGGGTATAAACTTAAAGCATTAGGAAATTAGCACAAATGTTTGTCAGCAAATTAGCTCTCACAGAGGGGTCCCGAGTGGCAGTGTGGTCTAACACGTCAGTTACGGATCACTGCCATCTCACCACTGTCTGCATGTGTTCGAGTCTTGGGCTCGGCCAATGTGGGTACATGAGAAAGCTTGCCAGTAGCTTCTTGTGGGTCGGTGGTTCTTTCTGGGGTTTTCCCGGGTTCTTCCTCCACCATTTATACTGGCCACTATGTGTAGTCTATCTTGTGCTGAAAAATGGCATTAAACCCTATAACAACAACAACAAGCTCTAACAGAGTTACTGTACTTTACTCATGTGGCACTCTACAGTTTTGTATTTTGCATAAGGTTAGATCTTTAAAAGAAAAAAACATTTCCCCCGTTTTCCTCACAGGTTATACTGGCTATTTAAAATAGATCTTGTATATCTTAGGAATTGTTCAAAGAACTTTTTTTGTATTTGATTGATGTGAGTAATATGGGTTATTCAACTTGGCCTTACTTGAGATGTGCATCTTTCAAAAAACTGCTAGCTCTGCTTGGTCATTTTCACTTTCTGGACTTCAGAAGTAAATTGTAAAAATAAAAGAGCTGACAACTTTCTTTACATTTTATATATTTGGTAATTCATTCATTGCACTCTCAGATGGTGGTAATGTCAAATTTGGAAAAATTTGTTTCCTTATTTTAATATAATGTACTTCAGACCAATTCAGGCCAACTTTGTGAGCACAAGGGATTTCAGAATTTCACAAGTACAATATCCACAGAAATTTTCAACAACAGTATATAAATGTAACAGAGGTATGCCAATATTCTCTCCATTGTGCATGTTCCAAATGTGAACAATTCACCTTACACCTGCCAGTCTCTTATAATATCAGTAGAGCAACCCCTCAGACACTGACGTTCAATAAATTTCTTGTGTTTTGTACCCCTTTCTCAATTTGTTGACATGCCCATGGGCAAGGGACATACCAATCCAAGCTTGCCCAAACTGAAATTGAGCTTGTCCAAGGAGCCAGGCTAATGGATTTGTAAATCATACATAATATGGTAAATGCCAAAAACATATAAATATATCTGGAAAGAAATGTTTGGTATAAAATGTGCATTAACAACATTAATGTACAATTCTACAAGCTTTAATTCAATATTGTAAACAAAGGGACCAAAAATACATGGAATAACTCTCAAATTTTCCAAAAAATGTTCCAAACTTTATTAGTAATTTTTATTAATATTATCATCAAATAAATAAACATGAGCAATAACATCACAGATGTAAAAAATAAATTCACTTGTAAAAACTATAGGAAAACTAAGGTAATTTGAATTGCATATCATTTTACTTGTGGGCACAAAAATTATCCGTATTTAGTTATGTAAAGCTATCAGCCTTTGAAGTGTCCCCCATAGCATTAAAAAATGTATAAAGGCTTTTATGTATATTTGTATCACCCACCAGTTCATGTGTGTTTATTTTCCAGTAAAAGAATCAAAAAGAATTTTGATGAAAAAATTGATTTAGATAGTTATTTTTGTTTCAGAGTTTCTCAATAATTTTGAAAATTTATTTCAATTTAGTTGTGTTGTACTCATAAGGTTCCAGACAGACCAGGTCTCACTACTGTCCTCCCCATATTGTTAAAACAATGTACGTTTTGGATGACATGTACTTCTTTCCGCTGACACTTAAGTCTTAGGCTGGTTTCCACATCATTCATAATATTGCTCAGTGATCCTTGCAAAGGATCTATCCTATTGTACTGCATGTTATATGCATAGACTCTAATGTCGTAGTATTGCCACATGATGTTCATGTTAGGACCATACTCTGTTCAGCCATATTCATTTTGTTTATTTGATGTTTGTATAAAGTCGAAAAATTACAATTAAGTTTGACAAAACTCCCTGATCTCTGTTCCTAGTAATTCTTTTCTAATAATTTATATAAATAAATAAATACACACATCACTGCAGTTTGTGTTATTTCCTTGATTGTATACATACATGTATATATTTAATCGGGTCTTATCCCCATAAGTAATTCTTTCTTTTGGTCTCCAATACCGTCTTGATGGGAAGTTGTTCAACCTGAGGAGGCTTCAAGCCAAAACCAAAGTCCAAGTTGAGAACATTTGCGACTTCCTGTTTGCAGATGACTGTGCCCTCAACAACAGCATGGAGGCAGGCATGCAACAGAGCATGGACCAATTTTCCACAGCGTGCACCAACTTCGGACTCACCATCTCCACCAGCAAGACCGAAGTTCTGCATCAGCCAGCTCCTGGAAAAGATTACCTGGAACCATCCATCACTTTCAATGGCCAAAAGCTCAAAAATGTGGACAGGTTCACATACCTCGGCAGCACCCTCTCACAAGCAGTCCACATAGACGATGAGGTCAACACCAGGATTGCCAAAGCCAGTGTAGCATTTGGCAGACTCCACTCAAATGTCTGGGATAGGAGAGGCATCAAGCTTGCCACCAAACTTAAAAGTCTACGCAGTAGTTTTTCTCCCCACCCTCCTCTATGCTTGCGAGACCTGGACTGTATATAGCGCCATGTTAAAAAACTGAACCACTTTCACCTGAGCTCCCTGAGAAAACTGCTGAAGATCAGATGGCAGGACAAGGTACCGAACACAGAGGTGCTCACCCAGGTTGGCATGACAAGCATCTACACCATGCTGTGCAAGGCACAATTCCGATGGGCTGGCAATGTTTTCCACATGCCAGAAAAACGCCTACCCAAGAAGGTGTTCTATGGAGAGCTTAGTAACAGCAAAGCAAAAGATCTCACGGTGGTCAAAAGAAGAGGTACCAGGGTTGTCTCACAGTGGTCAAAAGAAGAGGTACCAGGACACCCTCAAGGCCTCGTTGAAGAACTCTGGCATTGACCCAGACAGCTGGGAGAGTGTCGCTGCTGATCAATCTGTTTGGTGCAATCAAGTCAATGCTGGTGCGGCAGCCTTTCAGCAGAAAAGACTGGTGAATGCAGCTGAATAATGTGCAAATCCAGGAAGAGCAGTTCAGCAACTCCAAGTCAACAACCTGTACATCCATGTCCCCACTGCAACAGACTCTTCTGGGCCCGGATTGGACTGATCAGCCATTTCCGGACCCACCCCCAGTGAATTCAATGACACTGAATGGTACTCATCGACACCGATGGACGAACATCATCATCAATTCTTTTCAAACATTAATGAACGAATTTTAGCATTTATTTCAAAACGTTTTTTTTGCTTTTTCTGTTTTAATTTTGGATCAAGTTTGGAATAGAAATGCATTTGTTGTGCAATTTAAAATATAACTTGCAAACCAAAATGTATGTTTTTGTATGTTGTTTTTATGTAGATTATTTGTAATACAAATGTGCCTCTCTGCTGCTTATAGCTTACAGAAATATATAGTAAAAATTGTCGAAATCCAAGAGATAAGAGAAAAACAAGGACTGTCAGGTACAAAGGTGTCAGTATTATTTTGATGCAATACAGTCATTTAATCTTAGGGAAATTTATTATTAAAAGAGAAAGAAGTTGTGTTTATTCCCTGATAATTTGAATTGTATACCAGGTATTTTTTCTTTTTCATCGAGCACAAGCAAATATAATCCAGAACAAAACTGCTTATATGGATGTCACGTTGTGTGAGAAAATTTGCTAACAATTCCTGCTTGATGTTTATACATGTCTTCTGACAGAATTTGTAGTTCAAAGTACTTTGGGTAATGTCAATATAGTTCTATAACATTACAAATTTAGACCGATTCTGAAACAAAGAAACTACCTGTCTGTGACTTAGCCATTGTGCCAGTCAAGTTCGTGGTTAATTCAAAGAGAACCTTGCTGCTTGCTGCAATCAGTCAGTGATGTCACCAGTGGGATTAGACTCAGAGACTGGAAAATCTGACATTATAACATGTCAGTGCTACTACCCCAGACGGGTTTCAAAGAGACCACTGGTATCCAGTCAGAATTAAGGTAGTCAGATTTTGGGGCAGGTTTCTCATGCAGCCAGACATTATCCTGTTACATTCATTTTGGAAGAATCAGTACAGGTTTTGACGTGTCTAAAGAAATATCACAGTACTCCGGGAGCAAATTGTGCACTCCTAAAAAAGAGCAGGAAAAGGAGTTCTCGGCAATTTGGACAAGATTTGGAACAAAGGCTTCTGAGGTAAAATATCTTCGCCCAAATCTGTCTCACTTTCCTAACTAGGTGTTGTAAGATATATATCTTATTATGTGCATTTAATTTAGTAGAAATTTAATCTTCCATGTATAGCTGAATTATCAACATGTCATAATGTAGTGTATAGCGAATTAGTAATATTCAAGATTAATGTATGTAGTTGTTAGGACAGAATCAAAGTGGATGGTGTAATCTGCCATGATGTTGCATCATGATGCATAACTGAATTTAATAGTGAGTTGTGTTAGAACTTGTACTTGTTTGCATTTGAATATACAGTTGTGGATTATGCAGAGTTAGGCTTTGTTGGTCTGTGCACGTATGATTAGGCATTTTATATTTTTATATGTCTTTATAATTTATAAGGTAGGAAATGCGTAGGAATATCGTTCATGTTAATAGTTTACAATATTGAGAATTAGGGATAAGTGTCTATGTATCAGAAGTCATGATATTGTTGTTGCTATAGCCTTTCTTATAGAACAAGCATGTGTGGAATATTTAGATCTGAGTGTATAAGTTGACCTAATGATTTAATTGCCATTATGCTGATGAAAGTCTGTGAGAGCATGTTAATTCTCATGTGATTGAGCAAGGAAACAAAACTGTACGTTCCTTCTACTCCACAGGCTGTTTTCTGGGCGCCACCCGAAGACTAGAGAGAGAAGAAGACGTGGAGAGCATGGGAGAATAGGCAGTTGTGCGAAGGCACACGGCCGGAGAACAGAACGAATCAGGCCACAATTAATAATTCTGGTTCATTGTCCACGAATGTAGTCCCAGTCTATTTTTAGAGCATATTTTTCCTGTCTCCTTTTGGTGGTGATACAAGAGTTAGATTTAGGCATTCTGGTATGGATTTAAAGGCACTTGTTTATTCTTTAGAATATGAGCTTCTGGTGTGGTTGTCTGTGTGTATTTCGGCGACAGTGTACAGTGAGTAATAAGGTCTTGGTGATGATCTGGAAGTGAAATCTGTGTTCCATTGCATGTTGGTTTGTTTACAGTCAAGCCTTTCAAAAAAATGCCGGTGAACCTTTAACAAGAACTTCACGGTGAAGTTATCTTTGAAGGTATTTTAGATTAACATGTGATTTATATTGACTGTCACACAGTGGAAAGGTCAGTACTGAGAAACAAATGTAGAGAATATATAGTAAAATTAATTGTGTTCTATGGCCTGTCAGTGCAGTATTTGAGTAAAGTTTAAATTGGTATAAAATCTTTATTATTAATGATAGACACATGAAATTTTTATGTTATGTATATTGACTTTGAGAATATAAGAAAATTAAAAATTAAAACTAAAGTTTTATTTTAAAAATTTAAATGAAATTTAAAAAAATAAATTACAAAAATAAAATTTTCCCCCCAAAATGCACATATATAACATTTATTGGGAATGATATTAAATGATATCAGCATGTATGTATATATTTCTACACCACATACAAGTTCCGATGATGGATATTTGTCAAATTTTGTCAGAGAAAATATCTTTGTAAGTCAAAATGAGACCTTCATTTAAAATATATGAAGACAAAATTCTATTTTGTATTGTGCCTTTAGGTCATTCAAACTATTTATTAGGGGTCCAAACAGTTCATTTATGTGTTTATGATGTGGTGACTTCCTCAGTAACACATATCTGCTTGTATAGCTATCAGTAATTGTTTATAAACATAGTTATAGGGTATTTAGTGAGAGGACAGGGATGAAAACTTTATACTAGAATCTGCTCAAGTTATCTACAAAATCATTTTAAGCTGTCAGAGAATGAAATACAGGTCAAAGGGATAAAATATACTTTCCCCAGGTATATTTACCCTTGCATGTAAGAAAACAGCAAAATGATGCAAACTGAACACAAAATTCATTCCATTTTATTGTTCAGTTTCATTAAGATATTGATTGATGTAGTGCGGCATTGTGGCCTATATGATATTATGGGAATTCTAATGATCCATTTTGCTTATGCATTATTAATTACTAATAATATTTGTTAACTGACACTCTAAAGATTGCATAAGAAATATTCAAACAGATTATTTGAATTTCACTTTGTACAACTGATCTTAACATGATTACATATCTGACATGAACAAATATCCATATATTTTAGAATGTTTGGGATCAAAAGTTGACATTCAATACATCATATAGGCAGACATTGTACCTATAGTGAATCTGTAAGGCACAGTTCTGGCTGTGTGCACTTCAAATATCCCAAAACGTTATTTCCATCATGAATATGCCTATGTATCGTAACATATTTCAATTTAGTACTTTGACAGAGTGCGGTATTGCAGCATCAGCTGATATCTGATTCCAGTGAATCACTGAGCTTAATAACTGGTAACCAACACTCTTAAAAATGCACTAAAAATGTTCAAACAGATCATTTGAATTATGTTTGCACATGTGATTTTAACAAGTACATTGTATATGTCCCACACATGCAAATGTCTATCCTTGTTTACAAGTTTTGGGGACCAGAATTTCACATTTAGTTGATGATATAGAATCTAGCGGTACCTATAGTTTATCTGTGTGGCCACATTTGGCTGCATTCACTTGCAATATCCAAAATTGTTATTTTCCTCATGAATAAGATTGCTGATAGTAATATATTTTAATTTAGTACATTGTCACTTGACTTTCCTGTATACTGGTATGTACTAATGTTTTTGCACCAATGATTAAACCTCACCGTTCCAACATTGTCTTAAACTTTATGATACATACCCTACCTGATTAGTTATTTGACCTGTAAATAGCTAAATATGCTTCTAGAGACCTCATCTATTTTTAGGATGCATTTATCACTTTAATACATGCCCATTGCTTCACATTTCTGAGTGTCACTCTGTCAAGTTTACTATTTTTACCCATGTTTGCAACTTGAATGTTATTTTGAAAACACCATATCTAACACATTTTAACTTCATTTGCCTATGTCTTACTGTTTTCTAGAATTAAGTGAAACATGTTATATCTCTTCAGGTCTAGCCTGGTATCTGGAACAAAGTGTTAGAGTTGGATCAGTTTGGAAGCTCTTCAGTAGTCCGGTGGTGATAGCAAGGTCTCATAAAGACATGTGCAGTGTACTGCCATAAGTGACCAATATTAGTTCATATCAGCACATTGATATACAGCAACTCAAAGACATGGCTTAGATCTTTATGAGAATAGATTCGCACCATTGTTCACTAAGGTAGAACCTCCCT
Organism: Megalonaias nervosa; assembly: GCA_016617855.1. Classification (NCBI taxonomy): domain Eukaryota; kingdom Metazoa; phylum Mollusca; class Bivalvia; order Unionida; family Unionidae; genus Megalonaias; species Megalonaias nervosa. Next base: position 34,056 of record JAECUM010007041.1, on the reverse strand, counting down.
GAAACTCTGTTTTCCTATCACATGATCACCTTTTGGAGTTATTGACACTGAAATGGAATGTGTTTTAGCTATAAAACATGGTAGTGGTCCCATCAAAACTTTAAATTTGAGCGTGCTATTAGTTATACAAGCAACTGTCTAAGTACCTGACACAATAAATGTGGAACATAGCACCTGTCATTGTTTCTTTAGTGTGTACACCTATGTGCACCTGGACAGGCATATTGCAATTTGCTGCCAAAATCACTGTGAGCTATCATGCTTCAAAACCCCTGGGAAAAATGTTATCAGTTGTACAGACCCAAACTGCCATTTGTTTTAAATACCATTCATCTGTCAACTTTGCTGTCTAAAATTTGTCAAATTGAATTTTATAACTTGTATGAAAATTTAATTTTTCAATAAAATTTAGTTTTTAAAATTTAAACGTTTATTTAAATTTCCATTAAAATTTAATGTATCAATATTTTAAAATTTCAAACAGGCCTTATCATGTATTACAATTAGGTTTTTACTGCATTGAAAAATTCCTATAATTAAGGAAGAAATAGCAAATTTAGTTTTGGTTTCTCAAGAACACTTGGACCACAACTTGCACCCAGTGGAACACCAGCACTACACACTTTCTGACAGCTGTCACATGCCTTGTTTGCAAGGAAATTCCAAAAGACTTCATGTATGAAGTTGAAATAGGTGTGGCATGCAAACGTAAAAGTTTGACAAAAAAATTGGGTTTGTCAGGAATCAGGCCACAATTAATAATTCCGTAGTCCCAGCCTATTTTTAGAGCATTTTTTTCCTGTCTCCTTTTGGTGGTGATACAAGAGTTAGATTTAGACATTCTTGGTATAGATTTAAAGGCAATTGTTTATTCTTTAGAATATGAGCATATAGTGTGGTTGTCTGTGTGTGTTTCAGCGACAGTGTACAGTGAGTAATAAGGTCTTGGTGATGATCCGGAAGTGAAATCTGTGTTCCATTGCACGTTGGTTTATTTACAGTCAAGCCTTTCAAAAAAATGTCTGTGAACCTTTGACAAGAACTTCATGGTGAAGTCATCTTTCAAGGTATTTTAGATTAACATATGATTTATATTAATTGTCACACAGTGGAAAGTTCAGTACTGAGAAACAAATGTAGAGAATATATAGTAAAATTAATTGTGTTCTGTGGCCAGAAACAAGGGTACCGGAAGTACCTAATCAGGACACAAGGCAGAAGTTGCAGATGAGTAACACAGATGGGACATGGGAAGGAAACACACTCAACTTGTGCATGATGAAATAACTGGCCATTTGGATTGATTTTGAGAAAAAATTGTCCTGTAATTGTTAAATACTGTGATATAGTTTATTAAATTGTTATGCCTTTCACCTTTTTATATTTTATACACCTAGACTGTCAGCCTGGCTGACTAGAGGCTATGAGCTATTTAATCATTTAATAGTCCTATAATGCACATGTTGTTTTTGTTGTAGTGCTATGTCTTATTACCCAAATAATGGCCTTGCATAGCGTGTTCCGAGGTCGGTTGACATCGGAACAAGTAGTCAAAGTTTCGGGAATATCTCGCACACTTGGCAGCCTATAGGACACACGGTACTAATGGTATGGAAAACTGGGAACCAGCCTGGAAATGTGTGAACATTTAATAGAGTATATATTGGTTTGGCTGGCCAGGATTGGTTAATAATATAAGTTATGTTTTAGGAAAAAGAATCTTTTGAGAGCTTATCCTAGTTGTAAGTCAAAAAAATAGAGACATTGTTTTATTGATAGAATTCCAGTCCTTTAACAGTCTTGAGTTTGGAACACTCATTACTAAAATTAGCACCTGAATCTTTGTGCGGAATTGAAAGCACATGTTTCAAACACATGCAGGTCCAGAAATTGCTGCGGCTCATATCCTTTCCTCTACACAGAAGCTGACATCCAGTTTTCATCTATACTGATAAATATAGGTTTGATCATGGGCACTCAGAAATTTTAAGTTATTGAATTTTTAATATCATGGTGTTTGCATAGGTTTACTATGGGAACTGAATTAGTACTGTGAGTCCTATAGACAGCTACAGCAATACAGTGACTCCACATATGCAGGTGTAATTAACATTACTATAATTGCAATCATATGGTTCTATTTGTGGATAACAAGCAAAAGTAATACCTTTTGTAGAGTGACTTTCAGTGGAATATTAAACACATATTCAGATATATCAACTGTTGCCAAGAAGGGGGGAGGGGGAACAGGGTGTAGATTTGACTATGTTAGGTGGAGTGTTTTGCACTTTGGTTCATATCTAAGCAATACATATATAAAATTTATACAATTTACCATCTTTAGAGTAATTATAGTAAGCAGTGTGATATTTCCTAGTTATGTTTTGAAACATAATGCATCAGATATGATCACTTAGGTCTCTTCCACCATGCTTAATGGGGCTGACCTCTCATGACTTTACACCCCACTAATTTCTTTCAGTGAATGTTTTGAAACTTCATATTTTGCATTTTAATGGACTTATGTCTACCTTACTTTAGTTTTAAATTATATGTCTTCTGGGAGGAATTTTAGGTAATTTTTGTCATTTAAATCTCTTTTTCTGTAACAATATATGTACATATAGATGGTCACTTTGACCTTTAACCCCTTAATTACATAATATGACAAGGCTGGTAATATATTTCAGTATTAAATTGATGAGAGATAAATGGTGATATTAAAAAAGATGACTCTTATTAGACAGCTTTTATTTTAATATTTTTTCTGATTTTCTTTAATAAAGCTCATATATTTAAATGTTGCCTGAAATGCACCATTGCTCTTTAGGTGAAAATAAACTTGCAATATTATTTAATATTCACTAATGTAATCTTTGACAAGCAGAACTATGCACATTGCTTACTTATGTATTAAACTACTATTCCTAGGGCTGTCAAGAAAATAAGGGTGGATATGGGACACATGGTACTAATGGTATGGAAAAATGGGAACCAGCCTGGAAATGTGTGAACATTTAATAGAGTATATATGGGTTTGGCTGGCCAGGATTGGTTAATAATGTAAGTTATGTTTTAGGAAAAAATCTTTTGAGAGCTTATCCTAGTTGTAAGTTAAAAAAATAGAGACATTGTTTTATTGATGGAATTCCAGTCCTTTAACAGTCTTGAGTTTGGAACACTCATTACTAAAATTAGCACCTGGCTCTTTGTGCGGAATTGAAAGCGCATGTTTCAAACACATGCAGGTCCAGAATTTGCCGCGGCTCATATCCTTTCCTCTCACAGAAGCTGACATCCAGTTTTCATCTATACTGATAAATATAGGTTTGATCATGGGCACTCAGAAATTTTAAGTTATTGAATTTTTAATATCATGGTGTTTGCATAGGTTTACTATGGGAACTGAATTAGTACCGTGAGTCCTATATCGGCACTCTTCTACTAATTTATCTGTCATTAATATACTTTGTGCTGTCTTTATCCTGGTGGAATCAAAATATGACACTAGCAAATGAACGTATTTTCACGTTCCGTTGACGTACATTTGATTTTGTTGCAATGCGACGGTAGTCGAGGTACGCCGAAGTATGTTCAAGTAGGTTCATGTGGGGGATGTGTTTCTTGAACGATACGAAACGTTGCTCAGAGTTCCAATAGCTATAATATATTTTTATTCGTTTCGTTAAAGAATAATATTTCAACTTTACCCGATTTCGGCATTCCCGGCTTTCATCGCTTTCCAGCCGACTGCAATGTAGGCCAAAGAAACTTGAAAACAAGTCAACTGTTAGTCAAAACACGCTACACAGCGCCGATAGTTAGGCCGTAAGACGCATCACCCCTCCTCCCCAGAATAAATATATCGGGTGATGTGTCTTATGTTGTAGAACTAATCATTTAATTGTCCGTCCTTTTCCGGTATTAGTAATAATACCATAGGGGGCATGTGACAATGGACAGAGAAGGCACACTGATCTCATAGTACCTTGATTGTAGTTTGGTTACGAAGATGTATATAATTATAACAACAGCTCCCACCATACCTGAGTGTGAAATAAGGATTTTATCAATCCAAGCCCTAATTAGGCTGATTTTAACATTAAGTGACAAGGAGGAGAAAGGTTGAATGTGCACCAGGTAACAATATGGAATTCCCTTTAATCTATTATTCTGCAAGAGAAGCCCATATTTAGCAGAAGTCATCTGGGTATTAGTTTAAAGCAATGTGACATCTTGAGTGAGAAGTGTGAACATTTCTCCAGGTACAGTAAGTAAATATCAAAGGTTGAATGATAAGTACACAATAGGCAAAAGGGAGCACACCTAACTGATAAACCAAATGGTTTAATTCACTATTGTTATTTATTAATGAATTATAAACATTGTTATATTAGTGATCTCTTTCTTTCAAATATTTGAGCATTTTAAATTTGCTTAAAAGCCTTGGTGTTTATCTGTTTAACTTTGCTTAATCTAATACTTTGATTCAGAAAGAAGAGGTAATTATATTAATTTAGTTAGATCAATGAAATACTAGAAATAAGGTTTTAAAACTAGCAATCTTCTGTTATTATTGACTGAATTGGTGAGAGGATTTGAATATTTTTTGTCTTCCATCTACACCATTTTTGTTTTAAATTTTATCATTGTTTTCTTTTTAACTTTTGAATTTTTTTTTTTAAATTGAGGTAATTGTCTTTCATCCTAAACAAAGAAAATGGCAATGCAATCAACACAGAACATTATTAATTACTCAAAATGTTACCATTCCAAATATGTATTTTCTCTTTCTGTCTCTCACCTAGCATCCATGCATCCTTGGCAATAAATCATACATACTTAAATTGAACTCAACTAGTACAACATTTTACTATAGCTATTACGTTTTATTGTAGCCAATCCTACAGCTATTACACCATTTTACAGTGGCTATTACAGTTTACAGTAGCCAATACTACAGCTGTTACACCATTTTACTGTGGCTATTACACCATTTTACAACCGCTTCGGTGGCCTAGTGGTTAGAGTGTCCGCCTCAGATGCAGGAGGTCGTGGGTTCGATCCCCGGCCGAGTCATACCAAAGACTTACAAAAATGGTACTAACAGCTGCCGCACTTGGCACTCAGCATTAAGAGGTTAGTGTTAGGACTGGTCGGCCTGGTGTCAGGATAATGTGACTGGGTGGGACGTCATACCACATGTCTGCAGCATGATGCCCCAGTACTAGACATCACTATAAACTGTCACACTGCAGACATCGTAGCAATATGACTGAAAAATTGTTAAAGCTACGTTAAAAATCTAAATCACACACACACACACACCATTTTACAGTAGCTATTATATTTTACAGTAGCCAATACTACAGCTATTACACCATGTTACAGTGGCTATTAAACTGTTATTACAACATGTTACAGTATACAACATTTTACGGTGGCAATTACTACATTTTTCAGTAGCTATAACAACATTTTACAGCAGCTATTACAACATTTACAGTAGCTATAACTACATTTTACAGCAGCAATTACAACATTTACAGTAGCTGTTGCAACATTTACATTAGCTATTACAACATTTACATTAGCTGTTACAACATTTTACAGAAGCTATTACAGCATTTTATAGTAGCAATTACATTTTAAGTAGCTATTACAACATTTTACAGTATACATTTGCTGTAGCTTATACAACATTGTACTGTAGCTATTACATTTTACAGTATGCAACATTTTACTGTAGCTATTAAAACATTTTACATTGGCAATTACAACATTTTACAGTATACGACATTTTACAGTAGCTATTACATTTTACAATAGCTATTACATTTTACAGTAGCTGTTACATTTTACAGTAGCAATTATGACAATTTATAGAAGCAATTACCACATTTTACAGTAACTTTTACAATATTTTAATGTAGCTGTTACAGCATTATTGTAAAGTAGCTATTACAACATTTTACAGTAGCTATTGCAACATTTTACAGTGGTTAAACTACTGTATTATAATAGAAGAAAATCTTGAATCCTGCTTTCAAGTTTACGGATGAATCGATTGTTAACACATTCTAACTTCACTCCTATTGAGTCTGCCTTCTATCAGACATGTTTGTATACCTAATTTTAATCACTAAAGATGTTGCGTCATAATAACAAATTTTCTAACTAAATGGCAAAATAAATTATATATATCATTATGAATGTAATATCCAATTTGCTCTAAATTATGAAATGTTTTTGCTGTCTTCATAATTAGAACAAATGTTTGCCATCCTCTACTATATCTGCACAAAGAGACAATATCTAGAGTCCTTTGTGAGTTAGGTAATGGCCAGTTTCAACATCTAGCATCTGTTGGGATAGCAAGAATTAGGTAATGGCCAGTTTCAACATCTAGCATCTGTTGGGATAGCAAGATTGGGTAATGGCCAGTTTCAACATCTAGCATCTGTTGGGATAGCAAGAATTGAGTAATGGCCAGTTTCAACATCTAGCATCTGTTGGGATAGCAAGAATTAGGTAATGGCCAGTTTCAGCATCTAGCATCTGTTGGCATAACAAGAGTTAGGTAATGGCCAGTTTCAAAATCTAGCATCTGTTGGGATAGCAAGTGTTAGATAATGGCCAGTTCAACATCTAGCATCTGTTGGGATAGCAAGTGTTATGGCCAGTTTCAACATCTAGCATATATTGGGATAGTAAGTGTTAGGTAATGGCCAGTTTCAACATCTAGCATCTGTTGGGATAGCAAGAATTGGGTAATGGCCAGTTTCAACATCTAGCATCTGTTGGGATAGCAAGAATTGAGTAATGGCCAGTTTCAACATCTAGCATCTGTTGGGATAGCAAGAATTAGGTAATGGCCAGTTTCAACATCTAGCATCTGTTGGGATAGCAAGAATTAGGTAATGGCCAGTTTCAACATCTAGCATCTGTTGGGATAGCAAGAATTAGGTAATGGCCAGTTTCAAAATCTAGCATCTGTTCGGATAGCAAGAATTAGGTAATGGCCAGTTTCAACATCTAGCATCTGTTGGGATAGCAAGAATTAGGTGATGGCCAGTTTCAACATCTAGCATCTGTTGGGATAGCAAGAGTTAGGTTATGGCCAGTTTCAGCATCTAGCATCTGTTGGGATAGCAAGTGTTAGATAATGCCAGTTTCAACATCTAGCATCTGTTGGGATAGCAAGAGTTAGGTAATGGCCAGATTCAACATCTAGCATCTGTTGGGATAGCAAGAGTTAGGTAACGGCCAGTTTCAACATCTAGCATCTGTTGGGATAGCAAGTGTTAGATAATGCCAGTTTCAACATCTAGCATCTGTTGGGATAGCAAGTGTTAGATAATGACCAGTTTCAACATCTAGCATCTGTTGGGATAGCAAGTGTTAGATAATGGCCAGTTTCAACATCTAGCATCTGTTGGGATAGCAAGAGTTAGGTTATGGTCAGTTTCAACATCTAGCATCTGTTGGGATAGCAAGAATTAGGTAATGGCCAGTTTCAACATCTAGCATCTGTTGGGATAGCAATTGTTAGATAATGGCCATTTTCAATATCTAGCTTCTGTTGGGATAGCAAGTGTTAGGTAATGGCCAGTTTCAATATTTAGAAGAGGATCAATTTTACACTGGATATTACATATTTTAAGCTGTTTCTTTTCTATGCACAATAAGAGGTATCTCTTAAATTAAAAACTTTTCTTGAATTTGCTATAAACAGATAATTTAGGTCTTGCATACCTATATAGTTAAGAGATAATTTAGGTCTTGCATATCTATATAGTTAACAGATAATTTAGGTCTTGCATATCTATATAGTTAACAGATAATTTAGGTCTTGCATATCTATATAGTTAAGGAGTTTATGAGGACCAAGTGATTTAATAAAGATAATTTTTTCAAAATGTTTTTATTATTTCCTGTACAGAATGTTAATGGGATAAGACTATATGTTATCACAATATTAAAGATTTCTCCCTTGCAGTTATTACATATTGTTACATATACATATCACCAACATAGATCCTAAATATTACATCTAGTTACATCTAATTCAAAGTTGCAAAAATAAATAAGTGAAGATGGCCAAAATAAAAAGAGAGAAAGTATGTTCTTATTCATTGAGTCAATGGTTGTGTCTAGATTGTTCCAAATATTCAATTCTTAGAGATCAAATCCTTTATACACTCCCTTTTGCTCTTATGATTGAAACAATATTATTTGGCAACCCTGCCAAAAACAACAAATATTTCTAGCTGTGCAAATTTATATTAGCATGACTAAGAGATTTAATTCACTGACTGAACTCACAGCCATTTGAATTGAACTAAATTAGTTTTTATTCATTCTTATGCTTTGTATGTGAGTGTATGAATATTTTCTGTTAGAACCATTGGTACAAGCTTCAAGATAGATTTATATTACATTTTTTTTTCTTGTTGGGGAGACAGTGTTCATAAGTTTATGCTTTCTACTGAATCCCCCAAATCATGTTTGTAATTGCATTTGATAAGTTTTTTCAAATAAATATGGTTTAAACTAATGGTTGTGTCTATAGAGTGTAATATAAAAATTAACTATGCTTGGAAAGAAGTAATCGTTCCCAGTGTTCCCACATTTTCATGAAACTTTTCTGTCCACTTTGACTGTGATGTATTTTTCTGATATATAATATTCTTTAAAGAAACTTTTTAGACCATTAATGTAGGTATGTCTCTTTTCATCTTGTATATGTATATGTAGTATTTGGGAAGTAAAAGAATAAGATGTAAGGGTTTTTTGTTCAATTGCTGTACATCTATTTCTCTGAATAAAACCATTTTGGCATTGTGCTAACTAGTATTTTTAAGTACATCTTCAATCCAATGTGAAACATCACTCCAGTCTATTACATTCCCATTATAAATGTACTATTGTTTCTGGTAAGCCATTATAAAAAAAAAAACATTTATCCATATCATTAGCATTTTATACAAAAATGCATTCATTGATAGAGTTCTATGTATAACATGATACTGAAAAAATTGTAATTTAGAGTTTTTTGTTACTTTGAAAACTTAAGAATATAAATTTTGGTAAATAATCATTAGCGAAGTTGAAATTTTGTTGCCATCTTTTTTCACAAGTTGGTGCAGTGATCAAGGTCAAAAGTGATTTGTTAAAAACTTCACAACCTTTTTCACTGTGAAGAATTTTTTTTGACTGGTAAGGATGCAGTTTTTGGTTTAATTTTCTAACTAATAATTTTAGAGCATGAGTGACACCTTGGGAGGCAAGATAATTTAATTTAATTTAATGTTGTACCTTTTTGTTTGTAAAGCTTTCAAATTAAAGAAAATTTCCATGATAAGTGAACAAATTTCCAGTTTAAATAATCTTATGTTTAATCCATTTCTTGTAAATGACAGGTACTTTGTTCACTCTTATTAGTGTGTTCATCATATCAAAGACTTATCAAAGACTTATAAAAATGGTACTAACAGCTGCCTCACTTGGCGCTCATCATTAAGAGGACAGTACTAGGACTGATCAACCTGGTGTCAGGATAATGTAACTGGGTGGGACATGATGCTACATGCCTGTGACATGATGCCCAACTGCTAGACATCACTATAAACTGTACACACACACACACACACACACACACACACACACACACACATATCGTATTTTAATGTGACTTCATTTATAACGTCATATACTTTTGCAGCTAAAGTCAACAGTGTTATTGGGAAGGCATTCACTTTAACTCATTAACCCCTGGCGCCGCGTTTACGTGGCAGGAGGTGGTAGCCTACTTCTGAGCTCTGTAGCGTCAAGGTCATGTATGACACAATAAAGTGGTTGGTATTATAGAAAGGTAGACAGATGTAGCTTTACGATGATACCAAATAATATGGATGTTCTAGTTGCACTACAAAATACAGAGGGAAAAATGTAACTTTTTGGACCCGAGTTTTTTCCAGCCGAAATTCGCCCGAGGTCGGAATCCGATTTTGTGTCTGGATTTTAGACTTTTTGGCCTCAGATCTAAGACAGACCGGTCTGAACTGCACACAGACAGGTGAACCTTTGCAAAAAGTAGGATAAGATGGGCATTTAGAATAAAGAGTGGTCTCGAAACGAAAAGGATGGGTCCGTTAAGCAAAACAAAAAAAAACAAAAAAAAGAAGTCCAACTTTTACCCTTCTGCTCATGCTCAGGCGAAATAGCCAATGAAAAATGATGTTTCTAACACAACTAGGCATTAGGTTAACCTAAAATGTCTTGGAGGTCGATGTATTAGGATGTATTCAGAAATAGCCCCCAAAATGGGTTTCCTACTCGCATTTCAGGCGAAAATGACAAAAACCTCCAGGGGTTAATGTGTTAAATGCATATATACAAACAGTGGATTCGGATAAGGTATCTTAGTGTAAAGTGGGCTTTAGCATAAATTCCATAATATTATGTTATTAATATGTTTAATGTACCTGACTGTAATGTGATTTCACCTATAACACAGTAGACTTTCATGGGTACTAATAATAGTATTAAAGTGAGAATCCACCTCATATATATATACTGTAATGTGACCTCATCTACAATATTGGACACTCATCAGAAGTGTTATAGTGAGAAAACACTTAAATTATATATATCTATATATCTATATATATATATATATATATATATATATATATATATCTGAAAGAATAAATACACATGCTAATAAATGTGTAGGATTAGTTTCACATTAGCTTTATCTTTCTTCAGGCTCTAAATATTTTGAAATAAACTGACGACATAAAAAAAATTTATAAACAATTACATCATTGGCATAACATCATAAATTATATGCATTTAGAAAACAATCAGAAAGATACACGTCTCTAACTAAACCTAATTAAATAAAATATAAATGTAGAGATAAACAGTCATACACACACACACACACACACACTAAAAATAACATGGCATTTAAAGTGTTGGTATTAAGCAATACCAATAAAATTCTGATGCACCAATGGTGCAATAATACGCATATATAAATATTACCGCAAGCATCTGCAGTTGATTTTAGACCAATGATCAATTTCCACACATTAATCATTAGTGATGTATGAAAATAATGATAAAAAGTATTAATAATCCCCATTTTCAAAATGAATTTAATATGGTACACATTTTCATCACAATCATTTTTGCTTTCTGTTTCCTCTTCCCTCTCATGCATAACGGACAAACTACACAGAAATGTGGAATGAGAGAGAAAAGGAATTGGGGTTGGATTAAAACCTTGAAATAAAAATTACACCAAGTAACCTACAAGAATATGGTTGATAATAACAATATGTGTGCACTTTCCTTGGGATTTATCTACAGTGTTTATCAATAACACAAAGTTGCAAACCATGTTGACATTATACAGTAAATTTCTCGGTTACGTGGTACACATACTGTGATGTATTTAATGTTTTGTTGTTGTTGTTGTTTCTTAAACATACTATAATGTTCTAAAAATTGAATATTATTAAATAAATATGAAAATGTCCAAAGGCCTATTTCTCTCTCTGGACCACTGTAGCAGGATACGAGCTAAAATCATTGAAATGACGAGGGTAGAGATTTTCATTTGTGTCATCCCATGATGTCTCTGGACTTATGAATGATGGCAGATGTTAAGTGAAACTGAACAGTGAGAGAGAGAGAGAGAGAGAGAGAGAGATAAATAGATAGAGAGGGAGAGAGAGTTTTAAAGTCAAACCTACCAGAGAGAGAGAGAGAGAGATTGAGTTTTAAGGTTGGTGGTACTGTTACAAAAGCAGAATAATGACTTAGATTAACTGTAAATATATTCAAATATTTTAATTACCTCTGGTTGGTTCGTCATTTCGCTTAGTGTCTATTCCCCATTAATTTCCATGCGCCGGTACGTGAATCATGAATGGTTAAGCGTTCATGTGAATGGTGTCGCTAACCAAGTGTTTATAGTGTTCTACTTTCATCATTCAAACCATTTTTCATGTTTACATCAGAAGTGTGTATTATATTGATTTAATCAATGTGAAGAAAAATAGAAACTAAATAAAGAAAATAATCAACTTATCAATATGCAAAGGTGATTGTGAATAGTCACACAAGACATAGAACTATATTCTGTAGTGGACACACTCGGGGATGTGAGGAGTTCATTCACTCGATCAACACACAGCTGCCTGTAGTAAATCTTAACTCCATTCAAAGGGCAAATATATGTATTTGTATGTGATATAAATAAAATGTATAGTATGTATGCTGTATCAATGATATACCACTTGTATAAATTTTTCATTAAAAGGAATCTCGGCAAGCCTTGTTTCCTTTTAATGAAAAATTTATACATCTCGTGGTGTATCATTGATACAGCATATATATATATATATATATATATATGCACACACACACACACACACACACATTTATTATTAAAATTTTATAGAATTTTATAAAATGCCTTAGTATTAAGGAAATTGGGATACAAATTATCATTTAGACACTGACACTGTATACAACTATTTTCAATATGGGAATTGACATGTTGCTTAATAATTAGGTACAGATGTATGTATGTGTATATATAGTTCTTTGTCCCAACATGATGATTTTATCAGTCATGGATTTTCCACCATCAGAGCAGTTCAAATTTAATAATCTGCACAGAGTCTTTGGAGGAATTAACTTATTAGCTACAAAATTTAACTTTCATGTTATTCTTTTATAAGTGTGATAAATTACGTTGATTATAATTTGTAAAATTTTACTGATCTGTATAACAGTTTCTTATAACAATATTACATCACACTAATATTACTAAATAGGATGCTGAGTCATGTAGCATACATTACATAGTCCCAGGTGCAAACAAGGTTTTTAAGGTACAAATATTGATTTTGTCAACTTGCAAAACAAGAATAAAACTGACATGATTAATTACAAAAATATGTCACCTGAAATTATTTCACTACTTATTCACTACAGTTTACTTGTAAGTGTCCAATTTTGACTCCATAAAAAGGCAACACATTTCTTTGAGTAAATTCCATCCTCAGCAGTCAGTATATTGTACAAAGTGACATAGTGGATTCTGTTGCCAATTTGATTTACTGTTTGTTTTAGCATGAGAATTTTAGTATTTGTCATTTGATTTTAATTGCCATTTCATTGGTAATTTTCAAATATTATTTTCTCTTTACATTTTTGGTAAAGCAGTGAATAGCTTAAAACTACTAAATACAGACTGAAATGAAAAACAAATCACAAGATAAATACAAACATGGCATAAATAGAACAGATACAAAATTTTCATATTCCTTCATCTGTTTAGTTTGTAATTGCAAAAGATTGCTAGTTATAACACAGATAAACACCGAAGGCTTTAAACAAATTGAAATATTTAAATATCAGATTAAGAGAAATTTATAATATAACAACTCAAATAATTCATACACAAGTAACAATATTGAACTAAGCCATTACCTAAAGAGAAATTTATAATAGGAATAGGATGCAGAGTTACATAGTCCCAAGATATAACATTGTACGCTCCTCAGAAATGTTATAATAAGAAAAGTACTTCTATTTTATATATATATATATATATATATATATACAAGAAAGAATAAATACACATGTGAATAAATGCATATAATTAGTTTCACATTAACTGTGTCCTTTAGCAGGCACTAAATACTTTTAATAAACTGATGTGTAAAATATTATAAGCAATTACATCATTGAGAAAAAGTCATAAACTATATGCATTACGAAAACAATCAGAAAGGTACACAAGACTCTAATGAAAACTGATTAAATAAAATATAAATGTAGAGATAGTCATACATTATATATATATATATATATATATATATATATATATATATATATATATATATATTGTATTGAATTTTGTACTATGCCTTTGTATTAAGGAAATTAAGAATACAAATTATCAGTTAGATACTATGGCATTGTACAGAATTTTAATAAGAGAATTTATATATTGCATAATAATTATGGATAAATATGTATATGTATGTATGACTGTTCGTCTCAACATAGCAATTTTATCAGGCATGATTTTTAGGTACAGATGTATGTATGTGTATATATAGTTCTTTGTCCCAACATGATGATTTTATCAGTCATGGATTTTCCACCATCAGATCAGTTCAAATTTAATAATCTGCACAGAGTCTTTGGAGGAATTAACTCGTTAGCTACAAAATTTAACTTTCATGTTATTCTTTTATAAGTGATAAATTATGTTGATTATAATTTGTAAAATTGTACTGATCTGTATAACAATTTCTTATAACAATATTACATCACACTAATATTACTAAATAGGATGCTGAGTTATGTAGCAGACATTACATAGTCCCAGGTGCAAACAAGGTATTTAAGGAGTAAATATGAATTATGTCAACTAGAAAAATAAGAATAAACTTGACATAATTAATTACAAAAACATGTCACCTGAAATCTTTTCACTACTAATTCACTACAGTTTACTTGTAAATGTCCAATTTTGACTCTGTAAAAAGGCAACACATTTCTTTGAGTAAATTCCATGTTCAGCAGTCCAGGATAGAGCAAAATTTTGTTCTTCAAGTTAAATTTTCTCACATGAAACAAAAATAAACTTGACATGATTTATTACTAGAACATGCCAGCTAAAACCTAATTCACTGAAATTTCCTTGTATATATCCAATTTTGACTCTATAAAAAGGCAACACATTTAACTGAGTAAATTTTATGTTCAGCAGTCAGTATAATGTTCAAAAGTGACACAGTGTATACTGTTCCCAATTTTGATTTACTGTATATTTTAACCTGACAATTTGACTAATGTTATTTCATTGGCAATATTCAAATTTTACCGTCTCTTTTCATTTTTGGCAAAGCAGTGAATAGCTTAAAATTACTAAATACATATTGAAATGAAAAATAAATCATGAGATGAAAACAAACATGGCATAAATAAAACACAGATATAAAATATTCATATTCCTTCATCTGTTTAGTTTCCAATTGCAAAAGATTCCAAGCTGTAGAATTTTATTTCAGGTGCAATTCTTGACTCTATATATATATATATATATATATATATATATATATATATATATATATATATAATAATAATAATAATAAATTTAAAGGTTTAATTCCTGTACAAACAGCCATGTAAATCTTGCAAACACAACAGTTTTTCTGTTTTATTTGTTTGTCTTGTCTATGTTTTGCATTTGCCTTTTCAAAAAGATTCATTAGGAGTCGAAAGTGCTCAGGCTAGTTAGATACAAGTTTTGCACTGTTCGTTGTCAGTTTATTGCATATATATATAGATATATCACAACCTTTTCTCTCTTTATTAAAGCATTAGAGTAAACAAAAATACTTATTATTATAACATAGATAAACATCCATGGCTTTTAAACAAACTGAAATAATTAAATATCTGAATAAGAGAAATCCGCAATATAAAAACTCAAGTAAATCATGCATAAATAATAATAGTGAATAAAGCCATTATCTAAAGAAATTTCTGTTCATTAATAGGTGTCCTCCCTACTGCAAATAGTTTCCTTTATTAAGCTGTTGAATTCTACCATTTACCTATTGTGTCTCTTTTATTCAAGATTTGATATTGCACCTTGAAAATTGTTCACACTTCTCACTGAAGATACCACATTGCTTTAAAGTAATACTCAGATGGCTTCTGAATATGGGCTTCTCTTGCAGAATAATAGATTAAAGGGAATTACCTATTGCTGTTACCTGGTGCACAAACTTTAATCTATTGTTGTTCAAGCTTACTCCTCTTTGTCACTTAGGGATCAAATCAACCTAATTAAGGCTTGGAGTGATAAGCTCCAAATTTCACACTTACTGTAAAAGATAGGCTTGGATTGATATGACCCTAATTTCATGCTCAAGTAAGCAGAGGACATATTCAGAATCGTGTGACAAAACTACAAGAATGGCCACGGTGGAAGATATCAGTTATTACACTGAAAATTTCAATCTGGATTTACTTTCCAGACCATGTGAGTAAACATGGTGGTTCTAGATGGTGAATTATATTTTCATAATTTTGCAGAATCATTCAAATATGTTTAGTTTGTATTATTTACAAGTTCTTAAAACTATTAATTGATTGAAAATAAGCATAACAGTTCTAATTTTTTCTAAACTTTTACCAATTACTCAGACCAGTTCTTTTGTTCATTAATTAATTGATTCAAAAATAAGTATACTAGTTCTACAGTTTCTTAAGTCTTATCATTTATTACTTATGCTTAGACTAGTTTTTCTATTTATGGATTAATGGGTGGATTAATTCATTATTTTACCAGATTGTGTGGAGGAGAAAGGGTCAGCAAGTGATGGACAACATAGTGAAACAGTTTGCAAGCAGCTTTTTGGAGATGGTCTTCTCCCCTCCAGTCAAGGTAGAAAACCATTCTATAGATACAAAAATGTTTTGAATTTGATAGTTTTTCAAAATGACTTCTTAAAGGTTACATGTAATGACCAAAATTGTGTAAATTAATTAGTTTTGACACTTTAAATCCTGGGAAGAATTTGAGAAGAAACAATCGTACTTGCCTATAAGACGATACTTTTCGGCCAGAAAATCATAGCTTCATCTTATACTCTAAATTGACTTATACGTGGATTTTGTCATCCAAATTGCTTTATGGTATGTCACATAATTTCTCGCATACAAAGAGTCTTCAAAAGTACGACAAATAATGTATAAAAACATTTCATTTTGGGGAAAATATTGTGGATGCAAAAATATAGGACCCCACATTGAGGATTTTAAAGAATTACATGATCGTCAGTATTTAAAATTAACTTACATCAGATGTAATTGTGCATCAATTAGTAACATATATTGTTTGTAATATACATTGCTTAAATTTGATATGGATGCATTAGAATTGACAAGTTAATAAATGAATAACCATGACAAAGATAGATATTCCATTACAATTTTCTTACTGCACCTCATGGTCAAATAAAACTTATGTCCCATTATGAGAGAGAGAGAGAGATGTCTTTACGATTGTGGATAATCTGTATTGTTCACATACTTGATGACTGTGATCATAATAATGTACAAAATTGCAGTACCTTATTCCATAATTAATACCACTAGGTAAGCAATTCCTTCTAGTTTTAGTTATCACTTCCAATTGCCACCTAAGGACAGGAAGAGTGCATGCACTTAAAAAAAATAATCTTATTTCTTAGGAATGGAGCGGTTGTAATACTTGCAAAGAAATTTAGACAGCATGCAAAATAGTTATTCTTGGGATTTAACCTAGTAAATGGTGTGTTATGGATATAACTATTGTGAATATTCAAACCCTGAAAGGGCATGGTATACATTTACTATTTAATTAAAAAAAAAATTCTCTCCTTGACAAAAGCTTCAGCTAAACAGGGGCAAGAAGGCGAAGAAAAAAACATGAATATCTGGAATCTCTCTCTCGGCTATATTTTACTTTGATTACGAGTGCAAGAAGAAAACTGCGAGGGAATATATATGCATTCTCTCTCTGTATCTCTGCCAGAAAAATGTGGAAAAAGGATTTTAGCATTAATGATGCAATGTTCCTATTGCTGATAATCTGTAATACCATACAGTGATACTTTAAACATTTATGAAAACCAGAAGTTATTATAGTTTAATTCCACACAGCATCGCAAATATTATCCTATCTGTAACTCAATAAATTTTCTGGTCAGTGTCATTATATGTAGCTAAAAGTACATAATACATTTAAAATACTTTGTGTGAAACAAATTAGGTACTTTTAGATACATTTATTGATCCAGACTGGAAGGGTCACAGAGGTAGAGATAGGATGAAATTTGTCATGCTGTATGGAACATTGTGCAAAAGACCAAGCTGAGGTATTGATCTAGCCTCATCTTTTACACACCATTTACTTATATATGGATGAAGGAAAGAAAAGTTACAAAATTTGCTCATTTGACTTGTACTTCGCATTGCCATATAGGCTGGCAAATATGGTATATACTGATGCAGGTTTAATAGCAGCAGATAAGAAGTGATACATATTGTATTAAAACAATTACTGATTACTTAGACCAGTTCTTTTGTTCATTAATTAATGGGTCTATTAATTCATGAATTGATTCCTTCAGATCCTGCTGAGGTACAAGCACCAGTGAGTAATATGCTATCTACTAGTGAAAGAGTCTGCACGCAGCTGCATGGAGAGTCCTGTCAAGGTAGAAATCATTTTACAGATCTTACAAATTTTGAAATTAATATTTTTCAAGTGACTTAAATATTACAGGTAATGAACATCGACATTGTGTAAATTAATTATGTTAGGAAATATAAGTCTTGGGAACACTTTAACAGGAGACTAATATCATGACATTACTAACATTTAGAGATGCAGATATAATAGAGAAAGTCAAATAGCAGTAGTGGGAGTTAGATGTGTATATGAATTCAAAACTGAAATATGTGAATAAATGAAATCATTATTAACAAAGTCTACAAGAGAAAGGATTTGCAGTCAAGCAGTTTACATCATTAATATGAGTTACGGTCTTTGACTTTACAATCACTGCTTAGGTTTTGCCACAATATATTACCTGTTCACAAATGTTAATTTGTTTTCTTTGAGTGGTCTTCTGTATTTTCACATTTAATTTCCATTTCAATAAATATTTCAGTAATAATGACTTTTCTTGTAGGAGATTCCCCCACTGAACAACAAGTAGTTCAGGTTCCTGACACAAAATCCAAACTTGACACAAAAGGTGTGTTGATGTCATTTGATGGCTTGTCTTATCTTATAGATGCCATGATCTTAAAAAATTTCTCACAACATGATTTGTTTGCTTACATAAGCTAAATTAGTTCATAAGTCAAAATTTCATAACTTGCATGCAAAATCAAAAATCATCTAGTTCGTGAACTATATTTTCAGAATTTTGCAGAATCATTCAGATATATTCAGTTTCTATTTGCAAGTTCTTAAACTATTAATTGATTGAAAACAATCATAACAGTTCTAATTTTTTTCTTTACCAATTACTGGGACCAGTTCTTTTGTTCATTAATTAATGGGTACATTAACTCATTCATTAATTCTTTTAGATCCTGGTGAAGAACGAGCATCAGTGAATAATCTACCCTCTAGAAGTGAACCAGTCTGCATGCAGAGTTAGGTCAAGGTATAGATCTATCAATGTGAACCAGTCTGCATGCAGAGTTAAGTCAAGGTATAGATCTTATAAATTTTGAAATTGATGTTTTTCAAGAGACTTAAAAATTACGTGTAATGAACAACAACATTGTGTAAATTAATTATATTCAAAACTTTAAATCCTGGGAACACTTTGACAAGGGACTAATATGATGACATTGCTAGATTTATAAATGTAGATTTAATAGAGTAAGACAAGGAGCGGTAATGGGAGTTAGACATGTATTTTAATTCAAAATTAAAAGTATGTGAATAAATGAAGTCATTATTAACAAAGTCTAGAAGCAGAAGGATTTTCAGTCAAGCAGTTTACATTATTAATATGTTTTACGGTCTTTAACTTTACAATCACTGCTTAAGTGTTGTCACAATATATTACCTATTCACAAATGTTAATTTGCCTTCTCTGAGTTGTCTTCTGTATTTTCACAATTCATTTCTATTTCAATATATATTGCAGTAATAATCACTTTTCTTGTAGGATATTCCCCCACTGAACAGCTAGTAGCTCAAGTTCTTAGCACACAATCCTACATTGATACAAATGGTAAGTTGATATCATTTGATAGTTTATCTTGTAAATATGAAGTAACTTTCCCATTTCTTCTTTAGGCACAAATAAATGTCAGTAGTGAAGCAGTTAATATAATTTAAAGTCTTTGATTGTTCTCATGCTTATTAATATACCAATAATAATACTAAAAGAGGGTAACTCAATTATTAAAATACAACAAATCTCCCTTGATGACCTCTCAAATGTTACTTTGCCATCTTTGAGTTGTCTTCTGTGTTTTCACAATTCATTTCTATTTCAATAATAATTACTTTTCTTGTAGGATATTCCCCCACTGAACAGCCAGTAGCTCAAGTTCTTAGCACACAGTCCTACATTGATACAAATGGTAAGCTGATATCATTTGATAGTTTATCTTACATATAGATACCTTGATGTTCAAAAACTTCAGAAAACATGATTTGTTTGCTTACAACAGTTAATTAATTGATAAGTCAAGCTTTCATAACTTGTATGCAGAATAAGAAATCATCTAAAGTAAATAAATTTATTGATTACATGAATTAAAAATATTGAAAGTTACTTAGTGTTGAATAATAGTCTCTCCCTTCTAACAAGTCAGTGATGAAAGGGTTAAGTAGCAAAATTAATTGAGGAGTCAAAATTTCATAACCTATATATACAGTCAAGTCCTCCAAAGTAAATAAACTCTTCCCCCATTCATCCTGATTCAATTAATGTTTGAGGAAATAACTAAAGAATTATTCATGGAATATCAATATGGTATGTTATACATCTAACATCATCCTAATGGAAATTTCCAGATCTGGATCATTATAGAGTACTGCAGTATTTAACATTATGGGCCTATGCATCAATATCAAATGTCAAGATCAAGAAGTCAAAGATTAGCACTAAAGCATCTTCAGCGGGGGGGGGGGGGCTCTCTATATCAGTGTAATATACAATTATAACTTTTACTATCCAAGTCTTTTATGAAACTTTTAATTTCTTTTTCTAAGGGTCATACCAGTCTGTTCAGACTTTGTGTGATATCAAACGAAGTTTCAAGGATGTCTCTGATTACCACAGTCTGGAGGGTTTTCTTGATCAAGCCCACATAAAGTTCTACCCAGCTTACCACCAACCAATGCCAAAAAATATGGATACCAAAGGTATGGCTTTTTAGCCCTTTATATGTAGTTGATTTGAAATGTTATGCTTACATAAGATAGTTAAATATCCATGAATGGAATCTATATGGTTTCCATTTTATTATATAGGTAACACATTTCTGATATTAACAGTGTCATCAACTCTAAGATTCTGTGTGAACATTTTCTTGGCAAATCAGATACAGTCCAGCACATCATAGGACTTTGGTTCAAGCAAGGTGTTATTTGAGACAGTGGGGTACATTACAACACACGGTCCAGAAAAGACATGATGTGGTGAAGCAATCTGTATTATGCTTGCTCAAACTTTTGCCATGAAAAGCTGAAGAATAAATAAAATTGTTGTATAAACAGTTTTAATTTTGAGTTATTTCAATAAATCTTATAATCTTATGGCTTTGTTCATATTTGACAATGTTTTATCTGTTGAATCACATACACAAGCAGTATTGAGAAGTTAACCTGAAGCTGTTGTCCTCAGGCGAAGGTATTCATCATGTTATGTATATGTAATTTAATTCCTTGTTTGTTAGTTTTAAATTTTTTTTTATTTTAATTTTATTCCATTACATGTTATTGTAATGATAACTTTATTCACTGGATTTGACATTTTTCCAGAAAATTCAGTTCAGTTCTTTTTAGCCTTATAAACAAGCAGTAGCTTGAAACATTGTATCAATTGGTGACCTAGATTCAGTTTCTGGTAAACAACTTTTCTTTATTTTTTTTAATATTCATTCCCAGTGAAGGAATCACTGATTTCAGTCAATTTCATATCTGGCGTACGCGATAATAGGCTGGTAGTCTTTTTGCATTGCTTGGAATAAGTGATCACGTGACCCCATCATGAGGATCTGAATTGCGTTTTAGTTAGGCTTAAAACTCAGTTTCATAGTGATTTTTTCTCAGTTGCAATTTATACCTTTGGAGCTGAAAGGTATTTTTGTTGTTGCCAGTTTGATTTGAATTTTTCGATTTTTCGGAATTAATAATTTATTTTCTCTGGAAACCACTTGTGCTCATTCGAATTCTTGGACAAAGACATTTATTGGAAATTATTCGGAATTCTAAAGCTGGATTATTATTCCTAGTGATTCAACAAGGAACTGTTGACACATCAGCACAAAGCAGATTATAGAAGACGTCATTGCCTTCCATCTTGGAACTTCATTGGGATTCGAACTGTGATTCACTAGGACTTTTTATTGCTAGGACTTATATTTATTAATTCTACGATTAAATTTGGATTAGATGCATAAACCGTAAGTACCTTTTCATATTTTTACCTTGTTTTGCTGGGGAAATAAATTATTTGTTAAATTTTACAAGCTTGTTGGTTTCACTCTTTTCTTTGTTACTTTTGTACGAGCCTAGACATGTAACAATCAAAAGACTGATTCAGTCTCTACTGACTGATAACATCACTCCATGGAATGGTGAGAGATGTTAACAGATTATCCGAGATGTGTGGCAGATGGTAACAGCCCCTGTCCCTGCTAAACATCAGTTTGTGTGCACAGATGTAGATTGATTCTTTAATCCCACGCTCAAAGCAGGCATGTTCTCGATTTAAGACTTTTACCGAGTTCCAAGTTAGAGTATGGCCAGGGCAAACATTGTGGATGTGCTGTGATAAAAGAATTGATCCTAAGCATGAGGATGAAAGCTTCAGGTTAGGTTTCTCTATACTGTTCAATACGAATAATAATACTACACAGTTAAGTTTTCACCAAATTTTATGGCCTTGTTGAAAGGAAAGGTTGGATACACAGCATGAAGAATATTAATAGCTACAGTGTACTGATGACAGACTTTGGTGTCACTTTTGCCTTTACACCTTTTGATAGTAGGTGGAGCGACTGACCAGGGAAATATTTGATGAACTCATTTTTTTGTAAGTTACTCTTTTTAACTTGTTTCATTTATAAATTTGTTTTTCTTACATCTCAATGCAGTTTCACCAAGAAAACTACATCTTAAAGTGATTTTTATTGCATCCTCAACAGGTCAGTTAATGCCCCTGAAGCTCAAACACAGGATGGCTACATTGAGCAGCAGCGTCCCAGACAGTGCTGACAGTCAGAAAAGAGTACACCTGGTTCCCACAAAATTATGGAGGTGGTAACCCCCAGCAAGACTGGCACCAAGCAATCGATGTCCAACTACTGCCACCACAACCCAACAGCTACATACCAAACCACATCACCACTGACATGAATGGACAGGGATCTGATGGAAAACGCTTGTTTCCAACTCAAGCTTTGGGATACACAGTATGTATGAAGTTTAATCTATGCTGAAGGCCAACTATTTTAAAAGACCATATATATTTATAAACCATAAAATCAGATTGTATGTGTCGTACACTAGACAGTCAATAAGTCGTGTATCATGAGAGCACTTGAGATATTGTAAGGGCTTCCACACAGATATAAAAACAAGATTGACCACAATCATGGCCATTAATTACTTTCTTTTATGTTCTGATATACAAACATGGGGACACACAGAATTACTCCCATCCTGACCTATCTCATCATTCCTGTCGCATAATACTTTTCACTAAACATTTGATGGATCGATTGGATTGAAATCATACTTGGTATCTGTATTTACATACTTACAAAATGTGACTCACAAAAACTATTCTGGCAAGTTCTAAAAAGTGTTAACGATAGCGTCTTCAGGATTATAATAAAGACTTACATGTAATGGACATTTTAACATTAATTTCAGTACAGGGTCTAAACCAGTTGTTGATTGATTCTCATTTATTCTTGATTCATATATATTAATTCTTAGATATGTTCCTGTATGTTTGCAACATGTGGTCTTAATGTTATTTCCTGCTTGTTCAAGATTAAATAAAAAATCATGGCGTATAGTTTTGTGCAAAATCCAACGATGGATCTTTTAAGGTCACAGAAAACCAAATGATACATTTGTACTACTTTTATAATTTGGTGATCATGAGTGCATGGCATTTGTTGCAGGTAAATACTTAAACTTTTATTTTTTGTTTTTTCTAGTGGCAGGCAGTGGACCAATCCAGTTGTGTCATTTTTTGCTGACACTGTTGACAGATAGCACATGCTTTAAGTTGGACAGGTGATGGATGGGAATTCATACCAACAGACCCAGAGGAGGTGGCCCGCGCTGGGGAATTGAGAAGAACACAGCAAGAATGAACTTTGAAAAGCTCAGTAGAGCACTGCGATACTATTATAACAAGAACATAATTCAAAAAAGTGCTGCAAAGAGATACATTTATCGGTTCGTGTGTGACCATCAAAGTTTGATTGGCTACACTCCAGATGAACTCTTTGAGGCCTGCAATCTCAAGCCACAGAATGATAAAAATGATCAGTAAGGAGTTTAATGTTGGCTTTGTAATGGTTATACATGTGGAACCAATAACTTTCAGTCCTAATATTATTTTCTTTTTGTTCAAAATATACTGTAGAATGGAGATTAGATATCAACCATGTGGTAATAGCTTTGCATAGCATCTGGTGTAGTCTCTCCAGTAGTTCTTAAAGGTAACAGAAATCATATGATACATGTCTACTAGTGTTATAATTAGGTCATTAGAAGTGTGTGGCATTCGTTGCTGGTAAAAACATTAATTTTAATTTTTTATTTTTTTCTAATGGCAGGTAGTGGACCAATCCAGTTGTGGCAGTTTTTGCTGACATTGTTAACAGACAGTACATGCCAGCATTTTATCAGCTGGACAGGTGATGGATGGAATTCAAACTAATAGACCCAGAGGAGGTGGCACGCTGCTGGGGAATTGAGAACAAACCAAAAATGAACTATGAAAAGCTCAGCAGAGCACTGCGATACTATTATGACAAGAACATAATTTTAAAAAGTGCTGCAAAGAGATACATTTATCGGTTCATGTGTGATCTTCAAAGTTTGATTGGCTACACTCTAGATGAACTTTCTGAAGCCTGCAACCTCAAGCCACAGAGAGACAGAGATGATCAGTGAGTGGTTCCCATGCAAATTGACTTTACCTGTGTTGTCATTGGTAGTGTGGTGTTGGTTTGGTAAGGGTTATGCTGTTTTGAAAGTTGGAATCAGGTCAGCATATGAAAAAATCCAAATGAATATTTGAGGAGTGTTACGAATATGTAATCAAAGTACTTGTGTTAGTTTTAAATTCTTTTTTATTTTATTTTTGTTTCATTACATTTTATTGTAATGATAATTTTCACAGGATTTGACTATTTTCGGAAAATTGACTTCTCTGTTTTGACCTGTCAGTGAGTAAAATGTAAAAGGTATTACAGTATCAGTATTTTTAGCTCACCTTGGTTGAGAAGTTTGTAAACACTAAGTGAAAACGATTGGTTATTACCAAGATCATGTTTGGCCCACGTGTTAGCTAAATTTTAAACAGCCTTTCTTTTTTATATATTTCCAGTGTGAGAATCTGATTTTTAGTTAAGGTTATTCTTGCTTACGTGATAAATGGCATTTTTTTTATTGTGCTTTTCAAATTAGTGAATCATGTAGCCTGTCACGTGAGCCACCATGTGATCTAAAATCGTGTGTTAATACAGACTGTTTTTAGTAGACCCAGTCAGTCATATTTTAAACCTTGAGGGCTCAAGAGGTTTTTATTGTTGTTGCCAGCTTGTTTTGAAGTTCATCTACTTTTTGGAATTTAATAATTTATTCTCTAGAAAACTACATAAGTGCTTTTCTTTATGAAAATTCTGGGAAAAAGACATTCAGTGGAAATTTATTCTGGAATTCTAAACAGAACATTATAAATTGTGTTTCAATGAGGAATTGTTTTCATCAGTACAACGACCTCATCTGATGTCATCGTCTTCCATATTGAAACTTCATAGAGATTCGAACCTGGATTAATTAGAACTGTTTAGTGGTAGGACTTATATTTTTCAATTCTAGGATTCATTTTTGGACTATTTTCACAAACCATAAGTCCTATTTCATATTTTGATCTTGTTTTCTAGGGAAATAAATTATTTTGTTAAAATTTACAAAGCTTGTTGACTTCACTCTTTTCTTTTGTTACATTTGTATGAGCCTACACGTAACAGGAGTTGAATACTGCATCATAATAATACAAAGGAGGAAGTTTCATGTTCACATAAAATGGTTATAGATGTTAAAACCTGCTCAAAATAAGGGTATAAATAGTAAATTTTACGTAAATTTAAAAAAGTCAAAGCAAATATTTTCTAACTTCAGGTATCTTCATTGATGGATTGGGCCCTGGGTGGTTCAGTGCTTACCTTTACCACTCGCTGCCTCTCACCTCCATGTGGGTTGAAGTCACAGGCTCAGCCAATGTATGTGAGAAAGCTTGATAGTAGCTTCCCACCGACTGGTAGTTCTTACTGGGGTTTTTGGCAACCATGAATAGCCTGTCTTTTGCTGAGATATACTGAAAATAACAACAACAATCATGCAATGGCCAAAAACATATTTTGTGCCAAAAATATCACAGTGTCAATCAAGAGAGATTTTAACAACTAATAATTAAGGTAATTATGAACCATTTCACCTCCGTCCGCAAGAATTGGAGTCTCAGGCTGAGCCAATGTGGGTATGTGAGAAAACGTGTCATTAGCTTCTTGTGGGTTGGTGGTTCTTACTTGGGTTCCCTTGTGTTCTAACTCCCCCTGTGACAGTGGCCATTATGTATCATGCACTGAAAAATGGTGTTAAACTCAAATCAATAACAGTCAAGCCTTCACTTTGCAAGAAATCAAATGAATCTCCCAAGATGTCCATTTTAAGATATAGGCAGTTTCCTTGACATTAATTTTTTTAAAAGATAATAATGATGCTATCTATTTGTAAAATAATGTCATAAATTGCAGTCACACCCCCTACTCCTGATCTTGTGCCACTGTGCATTTAGATTGTGCATGATCATGAGCATTTGTATTACACATGCTCTATGTAAATAAAAGTAGAGTTTAAAATACAATTATGGCTACTGAGTTCATGATATGCAAACAAAAATATGCAATATTCTTTTGTAAATATTTTGTATAAAAGATGAAGATTTGACAATTTATATGAAATATATTTTAAAATTGCAATATCTATTCAAGATACTTAGATAGAATTGATAACATGCAACAAATTTTGTTTGTTAATTGGAAAAATAAGGCGACAGGTAGTAGTCCTACAGTTGCAATTAAAATTAAATAAAATAATGAGAACTGAATATTGGATATTTGGATTATATACTCAGACGGATTTTTAAAGAAAATTGAAAATTGAAACTTGAAAATTTCATAACAAAATTATACACAGTTTGACTGAATTAACAGCTAAGCAAGTTTATAACTATAGGTTTGATATAAAGATGAACTGCTTGTGACTGTTAGTTTTAAAACTGAAAAGAAAATATGAATGAAATGTTAAATATTTTGCAAGATTTGTTTCAAGATATTTGGATATTTCCCATTTTTGATTTAGGAATCAGCAAGTCCTAGCTATATGATTTCATTTGTAAAAGTTCTGTCATATCAAAGTAATTTTAATAGGGAAATATCTTAGCAGCTTTTACTAAAACTACTTAGTCTTAATTTGTCCATGAAATTGTTAGAAATATAATAGTCATTACTGTACAGAGTTTACCAAAATTTCTAAAGTTGATCAAAATTCATGAACTCTTCCAATCTGTTTACATTTAGCAGGTCTCTGTTTTAAGATTTAGTAGCAAATTACTTGGCATTTTTCATTTTTGATTCTTTTATTGTACGGAACTAGGAAATTAATCATGTAAGTTCCTTTTTCTTTAAACATGTATTTTTCTCTGAAAATGTGAAACACTCTTGTCTTAATATGTATTCATGTGAGGGAAAACCCGTGCCCACCTACTTTTTTTTGAAACAGTGCAGAAGATTTAAAGTAGACTTCCCTCTGTTTGTTTTAAAAACTTATTTAAAATTTTTACACTTGGAAATTTATGGCTTAAGTCTAATCACATATACCATTTTTAGCATGATAACTTTATTTTATTAAGGTTTGCCTTCCCAAAAACATACCAAAGAGTATGATTTAACATGTAAATTTGCCTTTTTCAAGTTTAAATAATTAAAATTTTGTCTTTTTCATTGCTTTGGGCAAAATTTTAAGTGGTAGAAAACTCTTTTGTATTTTTTTTTTTTAAAAAAAACCTTTTCAAATTTGATTAATTATTTCAATCATTTATTCTCTGAATTTTTCCAGTAATGATATTATCAAAAAATTTCTTAAAATCAATTTTTTAATATTCTGCCTTGAACATGAAATTGGAATAGACTTTGTCATATTATAAAGGGTATTGTACCATTTATTTTGTTCATTTGATGATTGTTTTATATCACCTTCTTCCAAAATCTCATTGTTATGTTGTTGTTGTTGTTGTTGTGGGGCTTAACGCCATTTTTCAGCGCACAATAGGCTATACATGGCGGCCAGTATTAATGGTGGAGGAAGAAACCGGGAAATCCGCGGAAAGAACCACCGACCCACGAGAAGCTACTGGCAAGCTTTCTCACATATCCACATTCGCCGAATCTTAGACTCGAACCAACTCATTGTTATGTATATATAATTAAATTATTTGTTTGTTTTAATTTTTTTTATTTTATTTTATTTCATTACATGTTATTGTAATGATAACTTTGTCTATTGGATTTGATATTTTTTTTATAAATTCAGTTCTGTTTGACCTGATAAACAACCAGTAGTTGAAACATTGTATCTAATTGCTGACCTTGATTCAGAAATCAGATAGAGTTCTGGTAAACAGCCTTTATTTATTTATTTTTTTCCCAGAGTAAGAACCGTTGATTTCAGTTAAGGCTATACTGAGTACGTAATAATTGGCATGTAACACATTTCTAATTCCTTCTAGAAAATGACCACGTGACCCTCATACGGGAATCTATTTTGCGTCTTAAGTTAATGTATCACTCTTGTTTTTCATAAGAAATAGCCAGTTGTGCTTTAAACCTTTGAAGCTCAAAAGTGTTTTGTTATGACCAGTTTGAGTTGATTTTTTATGTTTTGGAATTATTAATTCATTTCCCTGGAAATATATATATAAGTGTGCTCCTTACAGAATTCTTGGACAAAGACATTTATTGAAAGTTATTCAAAATTCCAAATGGGAATATTATTTTTCTGTGATTCAACAAGGAACTGTTGACACAGCAACACTTTGAAGTTTATCAAAGATGTCATCGCCTTCCATCTTGATTTTCATTGGGATTCGATCTGTGATTCATTATGGACTTATTATTGATAGGACTTATATTTTTTTTTTAATTCTTGGATTAATTTTGGATTTGATTCGTAAAGTGTAAGTCCTTTTTCTTATTTTTACCTTGTATTTCTAAGGAAATAAATTATTTTGTTAAATTTTACAAAGCTTATTGTCTACACTCTTTTCTTATTACTTTTGTACGAGCCTAGACATGTAACACTCATGTAATATTTTTTTTTCTCCAACAGAATTAGGTTAACATTATTAAATAATGCTCTTAGATTATTTCTGTCTACCATTGCTAATTCTGTAATAATAATAAATTTCCATTTGACTTAATTCAGACATGTTAAACATTTTTTCAATTTGATTTTTTTTTATCTGTAATTAGTTTAATAATAATTTTTGCAGTGGAAGTTTTCGTGGACAAAACAAAAATATTAATGTTTCAAATAATATTTAAAATATTCTTTAAATTCTAAACATCTTTGGCTTGTGTGTATAAGATACAATAAGGATTACTATCTGTTTGAGAAGAAATAGAGTGAACATCAATATATTAAAGCAGATATTTTTCATATTCTACTTTTTTTTTTTTTTTTTTTCGTGGACAAAACAAAAATATTAATGTTTCAAATAATATTTAAAATATTCTTTAAATTCTAAACATCTTTGGCTTGTGTGTATAAGATACAATAAGGATTACTATCTGTTTGAGAAGAAATAGAGTGAACATCAATATATTAAAGCAGATATTTTTCATATTCTACTTTTTTTTTTACAATTTTAAAAAATAGTCTGATTATCAGTGTAGTCAAGCAAACATAAGTATATATATATATATATATATATATGCTAAAGAAATTACATTACTGTGTGCCTTTCAACAATTAATCTTACCAGTAACCAATAGTTACTAGGTTTGAGATCACTATTACATGGAAACCTTGTAGCACCAAAACCAAGAACAGAGCAATTTAAAAAGAGCTCCCAATACTCTGGTACAGTTCTATGGAACAAGCTTCCACTACATGTAAAGCCTGCTGAAAATATTAGAGTATTTAAGAAGAGATATCATGAGCATGTATGTGTTTCGAATAGATAATAGAATTTAGTATTTTAATACTAAACATGTTAAAATAAACAGTAATTATAGCTATCTTCATATAATGTTCATTGTTATACTCTCAAGAGAGCCTCAAGGGAGAATAGTCCTCTACTAATGAGTCACCTTCTATAAATAAAGCATTATTATTATTATTATTATTGTTGTTGTTGTTGTTGTTGTTGTTGTTGTTATTATTAATTTCAAACCTTTATCTCAATTATTTCAATGTTTTCTTTCCGACAGAAAATAAAAAGAAAGGACTATATTGAATAAGGGCCATTTTCTGCCCACTCTCCAAATGTCTTCATATGATGTATACTGTACACATAAGGTGGTTAACATTTATTTCTGACATCAGTTTTGTGTTCACGTGTCCGTTGCCATGGTTACAGGGTGTCAACACACTATCAAGAAAGACATGAAAAGTTGTCATCTTTTCCATTTACGTTTCAGATATACTGCTTTACCATGAGCTATTCACTCGGTTTCAAATTTTCAATATGCATTTTTATTATTTTAGGGGTTATAAAGCTCCATAAATAAAGTTTAGTTTCTAAAACTATTCCAAAATGATACATGATAGATAATAATAGAATATCGAACTTATACGTCAACTGAAAACTATTTCTAAAATATGTTGACAAAAAGGTACTTTGTCATAAAATACAAAATTTTTTCCTCAATAAAATATTGTTTAATATGACTGAATGATGTTTAATATTATTGAATTATTTAAATGATTGTTTGATAGTATTGAATATGATTGTAAAGGAGGAGTTAATAGGGGCCTGTAGGTTCGCTTCTTCGCCAAATACATGGGTTTGTTACCTTCACTGGAAATGACAAATGTTCTTTATGCATTTATGTACTTTTATCCTTATATTTTCATGGCTATAACACACACACACACACACACACACACACACACACACACACACACACACACACACACACACACACACACACACACTACTGTGTTTCCATCTTTATAAGAAAAAAACTGTCTTCCACACCCCATGACGTAGCCTAGAGTCAAACTATAATCTATTTATAAACTATATATTCATCCGTAAATATACAATATGGACATTAATAAGAAGTAAAACAATATTGGTTCAGCATTTTTAATGAACTTATGAAAATGTTGAAAATATGCTTAAGAAGTAATAACATTGGAGAATACAGGAAAGAAACAGACTATAGGTATTGTACTCTAGACTTTATGCGTCTATTTTTAAACCAGCGCGGGAATACTGCATAACCCTGACTACATACAGTTGTCTGTGAAATGAGGGGATGTACACATTTATAAAGAACATATACATATAATGACCAAAGAAAACACAATCATTTTATTATTCGTTTTGAAAATGCTATTTACCAGCACTTAGAGTTTGCAAAGATGGTGATTTACATCGTGCAAGATTCGGGGATTTATAGAATGAATGCAACTTTCAAGGAACTTTTGGGAACAAGTTTGCACATAAACGTGGATGAAAAACGAGTCAAAGTAAGTATTATTCTATCTTTTTATTGTTTAAAGTAACTATATATGACTATACTCTCTCTCTCTCTCTCTCTCTCTCTCATGAGGATGTAGTTCAATTCTTTGTAGCGACTTAAAACGTGTCCTCTATGGGGGCAATGAAGAAATTCAAAAACATATTCTTACATGTAGGCTTGTACAAAAATAGCAAGAGAAAAGAGTGAAGTCAACAAGCTTTGTAAATTTTAGCAAAATAATTTATTTCTCTAGAAAGCACTGTAAAAATTTGGAAATAGGACTTATGGTTTGTGAATATAATCCAAAATTTAATCCTAAGATTGAAAATACAAGTCCTATCATTAAACAGTTCTAATAAAATCCGAGTTCGAATCTCGATACCGTTCCAATATGGAAGGCGATGACGTCAGATGTGGTTGTTGTACAAATGGCAACAATTCCTCAATTGAATCACAGTTTATGTTTCCGTATATAATTCCAGAATAAATTTCCACTGAATTTCTTTCTCCCAGAATTTTTATTTAAAAAAAGTACTTGTTTAGTCTTCTAGAGAATAAATTATTAAATCCAAAAACAAATGAACTTCAAAAACAATCTGACAACAACAATAAAAACACCTTGTTCCCTCAAGGTGTTAAGAACGACTCTGACTTGATCTAGTAGGAAATGGCTGTTCTAAGCCTCGATATTAGGTCACATGGTACTCCACGTGATAGGCTACGTGATTTACTAATTTGAACATGGCAATAAAATAAAATGTCATTTATCACATATGCAAGAATAGCCCTATCTAAGAACCAAATTCTTACACTGAAAATATATAAAAAAGAAAGGCTGTTTACAATCCAGTTAATACACGGGCCGATATGACCTTGGAAATAGACAATCGTTATCACTCGATGTTTACATAACTGTGTACCAGAGTGATCTAAAAATAATGCTTCTGTAATAGGTTTTACGTTCTAAATAAACAGAATTTACTTGAAAAAAATATCGAATCCCGTGAAAATAATCATTACAATAAAATGTAATGAAAGAAAATTAAAATAAAAAAGAATTTTAAAACTAACACACAAGCAATTTAATTACATATACGTAACACTTCCCCCATAAAGAAAAAGAAAGATTTATAAAATAAAGCTTTCTTTTTACCATATGTAAATTATACATGAGGTAAAATAAAATTACATAAGAAAACTCTTATGAATTATATAAAGTGTACATAAAATAATATTTCTATACACGGGAAAGTGCATCTGCAATCAAATTGTCTTTTCCTTTGATGTGCCTGATGTTAAGATTATATTCTTGCAAAAACAAACTCCACCTTAATAATCTTTGATTTTTATTTTTCATCTTGTCGATGAAAGTGAGGGGGTTGTGATCACTAAACAAAACAACCGGAGAACGAGTTGAGCTAATGTAAACTTCAAAATGCTGTAATGCCAATATTAAAGCCAAACAGTCCTTCTCGATTGTTGAGTAATTTCTTTACTGCTTATTTAATTTCTTAGAGAAATAGCACACTGGGTGATCAACACCATTTCTATCTTCTTGAATCAATACTGCTCCAACCCCAACATCACTTGCATCAACAGATAATTTAAAAGACTGATTGAAATTTAGAGCAGTGAGAACCGGCGTGTGCTTGAGTGTGGCTTTTAATTTATCAAAAGCCTCCTGACATTTTTCAGTCCAAAGACACTTGTTTTTCCTACTTAACAATTTTGTCAGAGGTTCAGCAATATTAGAAAAATTGGAACAAAACTTTCGATAGTATCCGGCCATACCCAAAAATCGCATCAGTTGCTTTTTACTGACAGGCACAGGGAAATCAGAGATAACCTTGACCTTAATATCGATGGGTTTAACTTGACCATGTCCCATAATATGTCCTAGGAGAGTTACACAAACATGGCAGAATTCACTTTTAGATAAACTGATTGTCAAATTTGCATCAGTGAGTCTGTTGAAGAATTTCCGAATCGTGGCTAGATGTTCTTTCCAGGTATCGTTGTAGATGATGACGTCACAATTATCTAGACCAGAGGTAATCATATTAATCAAGCGTTGAAAGGTACTTGGGGAACCCTTCATCCCGAACGGCATTACTTTATATTGATAGAGTCCATCTGGAGTCACAAATGTCGAAATTTCCTTTGCTCTTTCCGTAAGTGGAATTTGCCAAAATCCTTCCAGAAGGTCAAATT